>JARUPW010000021.1:88725-317518 GCA_029817735.1 Melastoma sanguineum
TTCCCCTTGGTCAATTATCCCCCCCCCCCCCCTCCACTGGTAGTGTACCATTTCTTCACCCCGCACCCATGTATATATAACAAAACACACCGAGAGTTAACACAACTCCATAATCCAAACCTTGTTGAAGAAAAAAGTCAAACCTTTCGTTGCTCTGGAGGAGTTTTAGTGCTGAAGTTCAAGCTCCTTTACTTTCTTCCCAAGGCCTTCTCTTCATAGGCTGAGGAGGAGGAGGAGATTGCCGGCAACACCATTGTCCTTAGAGGAGCTTCCATGAGGACCAAGAACAGTGGGAGCTTCGGGTTTAAAGAACCCAGATCGCCTAAAGTATCGTGCATTGGAAAGGTCACTGATAACGGCAAGAAGAAGAAGCTCCAGGAGAAGAACAAGGACTGGAAGAACGACCACGAGAGAATAGAACAGTCTAACTCACCAGCGCCCTCTCCTCCAAAGTCTTCTTTCATTCTTAAACTCTTCTGGGTGTCTAAGAAGAAAGGCCTCAAGTCAGCAAATCCTTACTTGGAATCATCATCAACATCAGCAGCAATAGCTTCTTCTATAAAATCAGTGCCCAAGTTGGGCCAGGCTAAGAGCTTTGTCCATAGCCGTCGCCGGTTGCCCTGCTTTAACTGGAGGGTCCATGCTTCATCCCCAGTCGTTCCAGATCGCCTGCCATCCCTTCCAAACAAAAGAGGAAAGAGAAAGGATGTAGTAGTTGTAGAGAATATCGAGTTAGCTCCCCGGAAGGAGATTAACCTGTGGAAGAAAAGAATGGTGTCACCTCCTCCACCTCTTCTACTTTAGGTTTCAAAATAAAGGATGGTACAAGCTTCCTGTCTTTGTCAAAGTATTTGCACAACAGAATCTTCGATTCCTTTTCAAGTGTTGCAAATGATCCAGGTAGTAACATAAGAAAGAATGCTTTACACGTGAACAACTCCGCGGGAAAAGACGCGGATGTTAAAGAAGAAAGCTAAATAAGAATCTCAAACACAAACACAATATTCACACCAATTTACAGGAACACCGCGGGCTTCACCCAGTACAGATCCGCATTTCAACAGCCTCCAACACTTCTGGTGCATTTCACCCGCCTTCACTAAGGTGTCGCAGAAGAACCATCTTCACCATCATGAATAAAATAATCCACAGCCACTTCATTTGAACGATCAGGTAGAAACGGAATGAGATCTCATGTTGTAAGAACATCAGGGAGGGTATTTGAATAAGCGCCAATCACACTGCCACCAACATCAGGGAACTGCTCAGAACCATGGAGAGGACCGACTTTCCCGTTGGTATCTACTAGGACAGGGTACTGGAGGAGGTGTCCCTGGAGTGAGGAAAAAGATTCCCCAGTGAATTTATCCCAGTTATCCCGGGCTATCCCATTCACCTTCTCCACACAGTCCAAGCTGCCTGGCTCCTCAAAGCTATCATCAAGCATTCCAAGGTGCTCTGCCCAAAGGGACATTCGATATCCATATACCTGCCGAAACTCGTATAAGAAGACAGTTGCAGATTCAACAAAGTTCACTTCAGTGAGCAAAAATACCGAGGCACATTGTTTTTTTTAATAAACAAGTATTCAGCCATTACAAATAAGAACATTAATGATGGGGTAATTTTTTTTTATAGAATTAACTGATTGGGTCGCAAATCTATCCACTATTAACATTTCATGTCATCAAACAAAAATCAGGTCTACTTCTTATTCTAGGCTTCACTAAAACAAGTGAGCAATGTGGCTCAATTATCATCCTTGGTGTAGGGCCGCCATAGCAAGTTGAATTAAATAATCCAAATCAGAAGTCCAATACAAGAGGCAGGGAAAAAATTGACCACCTGACCACGGGGATGTCTCTTCCTTACTGCCCAACTATGATGTGGCTGGTATGCACCCATAGCAATCTCGGTATCTTTAGAGCCAGCCAGAGATCTTTGGTTGATGTTAGCTGATCCTATTATAACATACTCATCATCCACCACCATTCCTTTGGCATGTACATATATCATAAAACGCTGGTGTCGGTAGGAGTCAGAGATCTGCAGTAGACATGCATATACATCAGAAAACACCGATCACATGAAATCTAGCCTAGATTCATTTAAAAGACAAAAGAGAAGTATAGCCAAGGCAGTTCACCATGTGATACAGTTAAGGGCATCAACTGTACAAGTAGATGATAATTCAGTAGCAAGGTAAGGCCGTGGCGTCATGCAGTTTCAGTTTCAACAGCTAACTAAGTCGGCAAGTTGAAACCCTAAACCCTAAAAGACAGATAGGAAAAGCTAGTTTCCAGCCTCAAAATGGAGTATGGTACAAAAGTGTCTCCACAATTTTTCTCTCCCCAAAACCGTTCCTTTGTTCATTTAATGATAATAGTTTACCTACAACAATGCTTGAGAACTTTTTAAGTGCAAATCTTGGTTTAAAAAGTATATATAAGCTTGTGTTACCAGAAAAGCCAACGGCACGATGCCTTGTTGCAAACTAAGGAAAATAATAGACTGCAAAGATTTCTAGAACAGCTAATTTAAAAAGAAGAAAAGAAGTGGCAGAGAGAAGTCACCGTATTATTGTTTAAAGAAGGTTGTCTGTTATTAGCTTCAGTAGGTGAATTGCTGGGCATTTCCTCCCTATTACCAAGGCAGTAGAAATTAAGGTAGTCTTGAGGACGAGCACTCTCATTCCCAGATTGCTTAAGTTCTTCAGCAATAATTTTGTACATCATCTCCATGGTTTGATACTGAAAGAAAAATGAATTGATATGATAGGAACATCTGGCAGTGGCTCCAATATAAATCGAGAAGTCACTTAAGAGGAAGATTAAATAACAACCAAAAAAAGTTAGGAGAGTAATATTGGACGGATAAACTCGTCCAAGAGAAGAATACCAGGACCCTAGAATGTACTGCAATTAATGAGGATTCTAGTAATTAGAAGGGTTTCTAGATAAATGGGCTTAAAGTTGTAGGCAAGCAAAAGAGACGTAGTATCAAGTTTCCCAAGCTGAAGTATATTATAATTTTGTAACAATAAGGGTCAGATCTTTCATAAACATTGAACTTGATGATTGTCATAGCTTAATCGACAGGCATGGTTAAAATGTTGTAATTGGCTTAGCGTTTTGATAGATACATGCAAGAAGCTTTCAGTGGAAACACTTTTAGTACCTGCCAAAAGAGAATCTCCTGCACCGTGGCAGATTTAGGATCACCTTCTGGCCACAGAGGAATAACAATATAAACAGCAAATCTCTCATTGTTTCTTATTTTGCTCGCTATCTTTAGAGCCAATTCCATTGGTATAAGATTATCCGCCCCTGATCACACCAAAATTCCACAATTGACAAAAATTACAAGATCAACTAATTATGTGGCTTATGCAGACAGTTAATAAATTCATGATTGATCCTTTTGTGCTAGTATGATTGCAGAAAATGAGATAAGGACTTTCTGGCTAAACAGAGGTAATATGTGATATTTCGAAGCAAATAATGGCCCAAACTTCACCTGCATTTCTATATGAAGGCCATCCATATGATGATCCCAAGAAATACTGGTTCTCAATATATATAAAATGTTGAGCAGATCTTATTGCCTGAATGTAAGCAGTCTGAATGCTTCTGTCTACTAGTAGCTTCTTTGCAATTATAAGATTCTGCAAAAGAAGCGCAACCACCAAAGTGCAACAGAAACAACTGATAAGTTAACAAGAAAATTACTGAAGAAAAGGTACAGAACCATAAAATTTTCTATTGATTTCGTATCCAAATGGAAGGCCTAAGTAACTGAGGAATGAAGAAAGTAGCAAAACCTAATGAATTATTAACCTGCTCTTCAGCCACTGCCATGTCTTTCTCTTTTGTTGGAAATCCTTTCACAGATCCAGAATCAATAGACCTAAAAATCTGATAATAAAAAAAAAAAATCTGATGAGGCTTCAAATTATAATCAAACCATCCATTGTTGATTAGTCTAAACATGGTATGTTTCTACCTGCACATGCCAGTTATTAGGATCACCTTCCTCATGAACATAAAGATGACGATCATCTTTTGGCACAAATGTAATTTCAACATCAGCATGGTCTTTTGGATTTGGAGAGACAATTTTAGATGAGTCTGAAGGGCTCAATATCCACGAGATGCGCTCTATCTTTATTAAGGAATCATCATGCCAATGGACTTTTCCTTTGAAAAATAAACTGAATTCTTTCCACCTGGTTGCCCTTCTCCAGCGCTGCTCAAAGTTTGTAAGCACATCATATGCAGCAGGTCCATCAATCTTGCAATGCAAATCATGCCACGGCTGTCTAGGGGCCTTTGCTCCAGCCTACAAAAGAAAAGAAAGAAAGAAAAATGGACCAGCTGAAGAAGCTGAATTGAAAAATTACTACACTGCACTAATTGGTACAAGTAAATCAACAATATCATTACCACTGAACCGTCATTCAGCAATGCGAACCAAATGTTGCCACATATCTTGCGTCTCCTATTCATTATTATTTCTTTATCGATAAGGGACAAATCCAAAAATCTTGTTCTTCCCAGAAAACAAGATGGGGGTTGATTGAAAACAATTCACCAAAGGCAAGTCTTTCGTAGCATCTACAAAGATTGCAAAATACATGGAAAAAGAGAATTAAACAGATAGAGAATGCTCGGCGATTAAAGTCTTGTTACTTACAGGAAATGTGGGATTGTGGAAATCATCCTTGAAGATGTTGTCCAGATCACGAAACAACCGATGCTCTGGTGTGTCATACCGTCCATCACACAAATCAATTCCACCCAAGAATGCCGTTATTTTCCGGTTATTACCTGATGCCTGAGTATCTACCAGTACACACTTCTGATGATGGGTAAACATGGTTCCAACGACCTGAGAATTCACCAGGTAAATGCCATTTTTGCTGAATTTTTAGTCTACATGCCCTCTCAGCAAACAGTCTTAGAGAAGCGTAAAGGACGCGATACAAATAAATTATGCCAGAGTAAACCGAGTATGTACTCTAGAACCTCCAGCAAGATCTCATTATGAGGCTTTTGCCAGGGGGTAGGGGGAGGGGGGAGAGAGAGAGCTTGCCTGTTGCTTCAAATAGCCAAGCTTACTACTGGCATATCGAGGGGCCAATACACAGTTCACAGAAGAATGCTTAAAAAACTTCCTTGTCTCCTCATCATGAGTTTGCATGACCCCTTCCTGCACATAGAGTGAGCAATTGATTTGATACTGCAATACACCAATTCGCATCTCCTGCACTTCAAGATAGAGAAAATTGCCAGGAGAAATTGAAGCTCTATGTACTTCCAATTCCAAGAGAACCAGATAACAGAAGGACCAGAACTTCCTTATCCTTTTAGATACAACTCTCAATCCACGACTGTACGTTGCCCAATAACAGCCAGATGGCCATTTCTTCAGATTCCTAGTTCAATGAGGATGGCGGACCCAACAATGATGCAGTTCTCTGTCCTTATGGCCAGATAATACTATATCACAATTAACTTTTCGAAATAACAGGCATTTCAAACAATTCAGAAGCCTTAAAAAAAAAACAACATTTCAACGTAAAGATATCTTACGGTGTTGACGAAATATTTCTTGTGAGAGGTCTTGTCGTCCCAAACAAGCAGTAAAACCCTCACTCCTTCCTCAGACTTGTACTTGAGCAACTCCCCCAATGTCAAATTGCCTCCCCTTGGAGGAGTCCTCGTCGACTCCCTAAGAAGCTTCACCTTATGGAAAACCGACCATCCGACCACATAAACAATGTGATGGGCCTCGCTTATCGCGTAACAGATATCCTCCCAACAATTCCCGTTGACAAATTCGTTCCCATCATCTAGTCTTATCCTATTCAGAACTTCATCCCCATTGTGAGCATCCTGATACAACCTGACATCACTTCCTTTCCTGAGCGGGAAGTAAGTGCCTGCAACCCCTTCATGGTTTGGATGCCCGGGTATGCCATCACGATAAACTGGATTATCCTCAACACTAGTGAACTTAACCTCAACCTGTATCTCCGAATCCGGCTTTGACGAGCCGAGCAGCCGAAACCACCCGGAGACAAACTTCTGGGAGACCAAATCCTGCGCGGGGATCTTGGCAGTGCCGATGACCTGTGCGCCAAACACGTCATCGTCCTTCACCTGGAACTCGAGGTCGACTACCGGGTGGGCCACCATGATCCTGAACCGCTGGTTCCAGAAGGGGTTCTGGGAGTTCTTGATGACGCGAGTGCGAGCGATGGTGGCCTCCGGGACGCGGACCGTGACGTAAGGGTCGCTGGTGACGATCTTCCCGTGGTGGTTACTCCGTCCCCCGAGGTCGTCTCCGTCGTCGCGGGAGGAGGCGGAGGAGGAAGGGGTGCAGGGGGAGAAGCAGGTGCGGAGGCGGTTAGAAAAGACGTCCATGTTGGGGAGGTTGCGGGCGGCGACAATGAGGATGTCGAGGTCCCCATGGAGGTAGGTGACATTGGCGGAGGGGGGGATCGCCATCTCTGGCTGTGGCTGTAGGGGCCGTTGGGACAGTTACGGCGAGTTGGTTACGGGGGGAGGCGGTGGGTGTGGGTGTGGGTTTGCTTGGAGCGTTTAACTTAGATGGGGGAGGTGGGAAGGAAAGGCAAGGGGGGAGTCCAGCGGTGCAGAGGGTATAGAAGTGGAGGAAGGAATGATTGCAGAGGAAGGAAGTCGGTTGGGGGGTGGGGGTGGGCCAAGGGATTAGGAGATCCAAAAGCGGTTGGCGGTCGATGGGGTGAGCATTCCGTATTAACACCAAATATGAATTTCACAGTCTTTTATATCTAATTTAATATTTCTATAAATTATCGATATTTTGATAAATATTAAATTATCGAATTTTTTCTTATCGATGTTTTATTAACGTAGGCTTTGAATAAACTTTTTTCATGCAGATGAAGGTAAAGCAAATTGACAGAGACTCCTCTCAAGCTTGAGAGTTGTTTCGTCTCAACCCAATCCAACACAAACCCTAACTTAACTAGAAGAAAAATCATAAAAAAGATCTCAATTCTCAAATCTCAATCCCAATATTAACCGCTAGACAAAAACCAAATAGACAAGCTTACCTACGAAGATGGCAAGAACCCAGTCAAGGTTAGTTCTTGGGAACCTAGTTTGGGGCGTACAGCAGTAAAGTGAAAGAGAAGAGAAATAGGACAAAGAAGAAAGACAGGGCAGAGGAAAGACGATTGGGTCGGGCAGGAATAATGGGTCAGGCCTATGGGTTCCCAAGCCCATTGTTAAACGGGGCCCAATTTTTTGTCGGTCCAAACAAAAATTCGGTAATTTAGTAAATACCGAATTTTTTTTAATTCCCGATCCCAATCCCGATTACCATTTTAATAAATTCTTACTTCCAGTCCCGATTCCAAATACCGGAATACATATCCCGAAATCTCGAAGTTTTAAAATTTCGAAATTAGAATCGATATATCGAAATTTTTGCTCTCCCCCGGAGTTGATTCTTTCCGACTCAATTAAACGGCTTCCGGGCCCACGTTGGGCTTGGTGTACATTGAGGCCCAATTTGAAATCCTTCGGGCGGGCCCATTTGAGGAAAGCTAACTGACTTGCAATTGAAAAACTATGACGTAATTAATTATTAATTAAGGAAAGGAAATGAAAATAAGACACAACGTACGGTGCGATTAGAGAAAATGATTACGGGTTTGTAATCATAAGAAATACGATTTAATGGACCCGAGGTTTGAGGGATTGTACTCGGAAAAGAGCCCGAGGAAGGCTGCCACGTTGGCGTACTACTCCCTCGCTGATGCATGAGAAAGGTCGCACACTCGATGTGTTATATAAGGAAGACTCGCGCGTAAATTTTGAGTGGTAATTTCGAAATTCTTGTATCAAGTATTATTAGAGCCGATTCATAGCCTTTCGAATGCAATCGTGTTGGCGGCAGGTGATGCCGGCGAGAGGTATGACCAGCCGGACAAAACGGTAACGATGAATGAGAGGAGTGCTAGGCTATGTTAAGCTAGCACCCAACGTACCATTACGGGGACACACTTGTGTATATAAGCAGCCTCCCACCTTCGCGCTCCCTTTTGGGTGGTCATCCGCAGCCACCAAAGCCGTAACCGCCACCCAGGCAGGACTCTTATATCCGGATTCAAACACTACGCTCGGCCATGAAAGCAGGCGGAGAAACGTCGATGATGCTCGCGCTAGCGATGCAAATAGAAGCAATGAATTGTAATTAAGAAACTGGGGGTGGAGGCGATTCTTGAATTCTTTCATATGATGATAATGTTTGATTCTTTTTTAAGAAGTCTATGTAAATTGAAATGAATGCCGTCAATTATGGGTGAGCGAAAATTCTAAAGTACGAAATTCGAGTCTGAAATCCGATTTTATTTTTAGAATCGGATTAAGATAGTTTAGATTTGGGACTCGAAATTAGACTCACCGAAAAATTAAAATTCGAATTCGGACTCGTATTCAGATTTCAAAATATTAATTCGGATAGTCCGACGTTCCGATTAATGTTTTATCAGACCGCGGTGCCCTAATTTCTTTCTTCCTCCCCCGTTGTGCTTCTCCTGAGCAGCCTGCAGTCGTCTCCTCCTCCTTCCGTCAGTCCATCTTCTTCCCGTCGCTGCCGTTCCTTCCTTCTCCCTACCGCGCCCTAATTTCTTTCTTTCCTCCCCTTTTGCCCTTCACCTCAGCAGCCTGTCGTCATCTCCTCCTCCCGTCGCCACCATTTAGTCCTCCTCCCCACTGTGCCCTAATTTCTTTCTTCCCTCCCCTGTTGTCTTTCTCCTCAACAGCCTGCCGTCGTCTCCTCCTCCTTCCGCTGCCGTTTCGTTCTCCTCCCCACGCTCTATCCGTCCTTTTCCTCCCCACCGCCGCTGGTCCGTACTCCTCCCGTTGACCGTAGGTTCTTAGTCTATTTGTATGGTTGAGTTACGTACGTGTCTGTCAGGGTTTTACTACGTAGACGGCGTCGTATCTGGTTTGTTAGGTTGTTTATTCTTCTTTCTAAGTTTGGATGACGGAGAAGGTGTCAGTATTGGGAAGCGGCTAACGTTACGTGCACGTAACCGTTACGTGCTTTACTAATTACTAAAAAAATTTTAGTAATGTTACTAAAAATCGACATTTTTTAGTAAAAGTATTAGTAAATTACTAAAAAAAATTAGTAATTGGTTACTAACTTTTCACCGTTTGAAGATTAGTAAAGTTACTAAATCACATTACTAAACTTTTTAGTAATCGATTACTAAAAAGTGGTGGTCAGTTTCGTAACTAATTACTAAAAAAACGGTGACTTTACAGTTTATTTTAGTAATCGTTACTAAAAATTCACTATAGAACTTTAGTAATCGATTACTAAACTTTTCGTTTTTTTTAGTACACGGTTACTAAAAATTTTAGTAATTGGTTTTAGTAACTTTCCGAATCGTCAAACAGTGAGAAATTAGTAACGTTTACGAAATTTTTTTGGGAAATTTAGTAATGATTTACTAATTTTGTAATCGAAATTAGTAAATTACTGTTTGACATAGTAAAGTCGTTAGTAAATTACTAAAATTTTGTATTACTTTTCGTAATCAGTTACTAAATTTTGAAAAAAATTTAGTAAACAATTACTAAAATTTTTAGTAATTTACTAAACAGAACAGTACACTCCGAACCTAAAAACAAACCAGCTTTCGATGTGAAATTACAAATCTACCCTTGCGGTTAAATTACTAAACCAGTCCCACATTCCATTTGTAATTTTACCCCTTTTCAGCCTTTGTCCTCCGTCGTCCTCGTTATAAATGCCCCAAGGACGTCGTCCCTTTTCAGCCTTCGTCCTCAGTATAGCGAGGCGAAAATGCCCAAGGACGACCAGGACGAAGGCTGAAAGGGGGTAAATTTACAAATGGAATGTGTGACTGGTTTAGTAATTTAACCGCAAGGGTAGATTTGTAATTTCACATCGAAAGCTGGTTTGTTTTTAGGTTCGGAGTGTACTGTTCTGTTTAGTAAATTACTAAAAATTTTAGTAATTGTTTACTAAATTTTTTTCAAAATTTAGTAACTGATTACGAAAAGTAATACAAAATTTTAGTAATTTACTAACGACTTTACTATGTCAAACAGTAATTTACTAATTTCGATTACAAAATTAGTAAATCATTACTAAATTTCCCAAAAAAATTTCGTAAACGTTACTAATTTCTCACTGTTTGACGATTCGGAAAGTTACTAAAACCAATTACTAAAATTTTTAGTAACCGTGTACTAAAAAAAACGAAAAGTTTAGTAATCGATTACTAAAGTTCTACAGTGAATTTTTAGTAACGATTACTAAAATAAACTACAAAGTCACCGTTTTTTTAGTAATCAGTTACGAAACTGACCACCACTTTTTAGTAATCGATTACTAAAAAGTTTAGTAATGTGATTTAGTAACTTTACTAATCTTCAAACGGTGAAAAGTTAGTAACCAATTACTAATTTTTTTTAGTAATTTACTAATACTTTTACTAAAAAATGTCGATTTTTAGTAACATTACTAAAATTTTTTTAGTAATTAGTAAAGCACGTAACGTTACCCGCTTCCGTCAGTATTGTGGTGGAGCAATTCGAAAATTTCGAATTATCCAAATTCCGAGTGTGAAATATTTTCGAACTCGGAAATTCAGAATTATATATAATCGAACTCGGACTTAAAAAAATATAATTTAAAAGTTCGGACTTGGATGAAATTCGGACTCGAATATCCGAGTACAGCCCGAATGCCCAACCCAACCTGCGAATTGACTCATTTCGTTGTTAGAATCAAATCCAGATTACATCCGTAATTTCATTAATTGTTTCAAAGTAGTCCTGGAAGTCCTCAATGCTTTAACATCACCTTCCTTCCCTCCTTCCTCGTCCAAATTCGGGCCCGCTTTCCCTCCCCGACAAATCCTACGAGCTATTGGGTTTTTACCAATTAAAGCCGTTTGATTCTTCCTCCTAATTCGGTAACTGCTTTTTCCTAAAATCGCTTCGTATGTCGGGTGCTTCTCACCCGCCACCTGTTTGTTGAAATGCTCCAGTAAGTCCATGTCGATATTTTGGTGCTTATTTAGATTCACGGCAGGAGTATTGTCGTTTATCATTGTTCCCGAAATGGCTGGAATTTGACAGATTGTAGGTGGCGCCAGGCGTTACCCCTCGCGAGCTGGGAAGCTGATTGTGGATGATTTGTGGGTGGTTCGTTTGAAGTTGCAATGTCACTGCCGCATTTACACGACGCCCGTGGTTGGAGTTATTTTCCTGTTTGTCCATGCAGTCCCGTCACTTTTTCGAGCAGCCTAAGGTCCTCACTGCCTCGAACAGTGTGCTTCCCTGCCAAGCTCCGATGTTCTTCGTGGGGTTCCGAATCATCGTATGCTCGGCCAGGGGGGGATACTGAGGATGACCTGGCCATCGGCGATTGTGTAGTCTTTGAGGAGGGCATTTTTGAGGACCCTTACCTCCAAAACGATTCTAAACGCGACATAACTGTTTCACATAAGGCGAAAGGGAGAAAGAAATGGGATGAAGTTAAACCCGAGAATCTGGTGCCCGAGCAGTGGAAGGCGGTGCAGGATGAGATAAACTTGACGAAGAACGAAAAGCGGAAGATAGCCCAGGGGTTGGAGTTTGGCAGTCGGGTTGAAAGGAGGAAACAAGGTTATATGCCCGTGAGAGATGTCAATCTAGAAGAATATAAAACTTATAGGGAAGCTAAGCTAGCACAGTTGAAGCCGGTTGTTCTCGATAACCCTTCCCGTTTTCCAGTAAAGGAGTATAACGATGATACTGGTGATGATGGGAGGGAGTCATCAAGCGAGCGAGTCAAGCCAAAGAATCCCAGATGGGCCGTTTATGGAAGGGGCTTGGAAGACGTTGCAGATTTCTTTAATAGTGAAAATTATGAACCGGACAAAAAGTCTGAAGGTATGCTTCTGCTTGGATCTTTCATGAGGGAATTCACTTCACTTTTGAAATTTATCCACCATTGTAGTAGGACATTTCGATACTGCCTTCATGTAGTGATGCACTCCCATTAGGCCAGGAGACTTGGGCTGGTTTATCCTGTGGATATCTAATTACTGCTCTTCAACTAATGAATTTGTTGTTCGCTTTGGTGCTTGATTTTGTTCCATATTATGACATATCTTACCTTGTCTTCTCCTCTCTCATATGCTTTTTGAGTCGGGACATTCATAAGTCAGTTGGTTCATTTATTTTCTTTATGGATACAGTTATTTTGAACTTGCATGTATTATTAGGTAAGAGAAAGTTGTTCACGAGAGAGGAAAAGTTTCTCCTAAACAGACGGGTGCCTGATTTGGAAGCGGCTACTTCTGTAAGTCTGTTGCCACTTCATGACTAACTAAAGGGACATTACTATTTATTATATGACACAATATGCTGTAAACGTATCCGTTCCTGGGATGGATTTCATTTACAGGACAAGTGGCTACCTCTTCACACACTGGCTGCATCAGGCGAGTTTGACCTTCTGAATATCCTGCTGAAACATAATGTAGATATCAATGCTGTAGACCAGGTACAAAATCCTTCGCAGTCGACGGTTCTTCAACTGAATTTTGGACGGATTATGTTAATTCTGGATTGATTGGATCCTTTAAGGATGGGCTGACTGCCCTTCACCGAGCTATTATTGGCAAGAAGCAGGCCGTCGTGGAATATCTTTTGAGAGAATCTGCCAACCCATTTGTCCGTGATGAGGTTAGAAGGCTTTCTGCTAGCCGGCATGGCGTTATCCTCTCTTTTGACTGTTGATAGGCATATTGTCTATTTCTGATTAGTAAAGGTTCTGTTAGTTGGATGTACTTAGGATAGGCTACATAATGTGCTCATTGCTTTGCCCTGCACCCGGTGATAGGAAGGAGCTACGTTGATGCACTATGCCGTTCAAACAGCGTCAAGCAGAGCAATCAAGATTCTGTTGCTGTACAACGTAGACATCAACCGCCAGGATAATGTGCGTACATAAAATGAGATTAAATTCCTGCGTTACTACATTTTCCACCATTAAGCGCGAGATAAAAAAAAAACGCCGTCAATGCTTTTAGGATGGATGGACACCGCTGCATCTCGCTGTTCAATCTCGAAGGACGGACGTGGTAAGGCTTCTCCTAACCAAAGGAGCCGACAAGACCATGAAGAATAAGGTATGCTAGCTACATTGTTCGCGTTGCCCGATACAGCAGGTTCCCCGGAGGACAAGAACATGCCCATGGCTTATACTTCTATTTTGGGATCTTTTCAGGACGGCATGACCGCGCTCGAGTTATGTCTACACGGCGGTCGAGATGCCCAGACTTACGAGCTCATCAAACTGCTGAAGCTCCTCCCCAGGTCATGAGAACCTTGTACATGCATGTACACCAGACAGAGATAGGCCAATACGAGGAGAGTGGTGGGGTCTCCTTGAACCATAAAGACAATAAAATATCTGTCCAATTAATGTGGTGGGGTCTCCTTGAACCATAAAGACAATAAAATATCTGTCCAATTAATTTAATGATATTTGTCGGCGGCAGTCCTTAAAAAGCATTCGGGCTGTCCGTGTCGTGTCATCAGTTGTTATCTCACCCTTCATGACTTGATCTTCCCAGCGCTTTTTTGCCCTCCCCTTCTTTCCCCCCTTACCTCGTCCAACTCCCGTCCCCGCTCCATCAATTCCGTCGCGTCCCCCACAATGCTCGCCGGATGCGCCCGTTCCGTCCCCGACGGCCTCTTCTTCCGTTCCTGCTGCGTCCGTAACGCTGTTCGATCTGCCGTTACTTCGCTCGGTCCTTTGTCGGGGCCTCGCGTCTCGGTCCGCGCGATGGTTGGACAGAGGAGGAGGAGTCGGCGGCGTGGCGCGAAATCTTTGGTCGTCTCGTGCAACCACTTCGCTGGGAGCTCCGGTTGCGGCGAACCGGAGGACGAGTTTGGGGATTATCTCGAGGCATCGCTTCTCCTCGAAGGTACGACCTCGATCCGCCTCCCCCTGTTGGGTTCCGGTGCCCGGTACGTGTTGTTAATCTTTGGCGGAGCGATCTTTGTTGGAAGTGCGATTGTTGATGTGAAGTGATCGAGTTTGAAATTCTGCCTGTCTTCGTGAGTCTGCTTTTGGAAAGGGATATGGTGTTCCGTTCTGCGTGGTAGTTGAGGGTGACAGGAGGATACTTTCGGATGTGCGCAACTTGTGGCACAGCCTTTTCGTTGAGAAGATCGCTTAGGCAGCTCGAACCCATGGTTTTTGAGTTCTAATTGTTTTTCTGCCGGCATAAAGAAGGATTATATACAGCCATACAAAGGTCGGCATTTTCATCTTACTAGGTCGCATGCTGCCATGACGTTCTATATCAAGTAGTTCAACTTTGCCCCAGAAACTCTAATTGCATGCAGGCAATCTCAGCTTTTGCGGTTTAATATAATTTCTTTTGTTAAAGCGAGAAGTTATTTGTTCTCGGGTAGTCAGATAGATTGTGCCTCCATATGAAGATTTTCCCTCCCCTTGTGCTTAATAATTGAATATATTCTTCCTAGTTCCCGCAACAGCAACATGGAGGGATCTATTGTTTTTTTTCTTGATATTCAGCAGTTAATTTGTCTATGCTGTATGCTGATGGAAACTTTATTTATGTAGAAACTGTCTCTCACTATCGAATGAGGAGGGAAGGATACCAGGATGGGGTGAAGTGGCAGTCATCTTCTCGGTTCTATCCTTTCACCTTCCAAGCAGAAAGACCTGGAATAGATCAGAGAATGCTCAGCAGATTCCGCAATCCAACGATATTTCTGAAGATCTCTTTTGATGGTGACTACTTGTTGCCAATTACTGTAGGTCTGTAGAGTATTGCATCTTCTGATATCTCCATCCCGTGTTTTGGATCTGTCCCTGACATAATTTTTATATCAATAACTATGTAGGAGAACATGCAGTTGAAACATTCGTTGAAGCGATTCAACAAGGGGAACCTGCGGTAATTTTGGGAAGTGATTACATAAGATGTTATTGGTGCTGTAGTTTCGTAAGTAACCTGAAATTGCCTTTTGCAGGAATGCCCTGATCAGTTTCAATTTTTTGGAGATTTTACCGAGAAAGTCGATTGTAACGTAAGAGTTTAACTTTCTATCAGGGTAACCATAGTCCATCAATCAAATCCTATTATATTCGGCTGGATCACACTTGCTTACCTTAGTTCCTTACTTGTGAACTCGTCTTCTTGACATTTCTCGATGAAAATGCATTTTCCTTGGAAGAAAAATATACCTTTTCATATTGCTTAGCAACCATTTGTTATCATTTCATGGAACTGTGAACAACTTTTATTTTGTATTTTTTCGATCTGGATGTATGTTCAACAGTTTTTTATCTCTTGATTGTAGATGATTATGGTCAGACTAACGAAGAGAGTGGCGAACACGTACTATGCCAGCATATTTTTTAGCGAGGTATACAAACGCTTACCACAGCACATAGTGTACATTTTCCGCGAAGGTTTTACTTATAAAATGCTAACTCTTCTTCAGCCTGGAAAAACCAATTTGTTAAGTGTGGATATCCGGCCATTAGATGCTGTAAATGTGGCTTACAGATGCAAGGTAATTATGCTCATTTGTTTCTTTTTCAGTAAGTATGCTTGTTTGATGGAATCATGTTCCAGCTAGATATCAAGGGGACTTTCTTTAGAGTATATTAGTATCACTGCTTTATCTGATGGTCTTCAAATTCAGATCCCTATTTTTGTTCACAAGCAAATTATTCTCACGGATGCTGTCAAATTAGCGTATGGAAGAGAGAGAATTCGCAATGCAAAGCCTGTCTATGATGTAACATTAGACAGGTAATTGTTTTATGATAAGAACGTAGTTTCCTGGAAATCGTGCTTCAATTGTAAGCTTTGATGGGAATACTCTATGATCATGCCCTCTGCAGTGCTGCAGATGGTGCAGACATTCTTGCCAAAGAACTTGACATAGTCAAGAATCTGAATCTAGCCGTGAAAGAAGAAAGATATTGTGATGCAGGTATGTCTGGTAAATGACTCTCATTCTTTTCACTTGAAAAATGTTGGCCCCATATTCTTCTACTGTAGGACTGTGATGCGACTTTATGTTTACTTTCTCTAGCCTTGTGGAGGGATAAACTAACTGCTATTCGTAAGTCAGGGACATGAAATTCAGCCAAGATAGAGGTATGTTGACTTCAAATAATATGCTCATTTCACTGATTGGCAACTTGTGACTTGAGATTAGAAGATTTCACGGGCTCAAAGATCAGTTTTTGGTAATGGTTAAACGGGCCTGAATTTTTCTTTTTAAGATAAGATCTCGAACAATGATCGTGCAGCATCATTGAGTTGCTGTAGCTGAAATCAGCACCTCATTTTCTAATGCCTTTGATGTACTATTTCATTCGTGTGCATGGTTTTCTACGGGTTATTAATTGACGTGATGTTATTTTCATAATTAGGTTACAACTTCAGACACCATGTATTTGGTTCCTGGCAATCTGTTATCTGTCTCCAAAGTATACCTTATACATCAAGTCTGAATAACAATGCACGAAGTGTACAGATGTGTCTCTATCTTGCGTCTGTAAATAACATTAGCAAGGAATACTCTGTGTAACAACTGTTTCAATGGGCCAGTCAATCACATGGTCCCATGCTTTTACCCTTATGTTCTGTGTTTACATCAACTAACCATTGTGCAGTCGTGTTCCAGGATATCTTTAACTCGCCGTTCTAAGGTCTATGGCATTTCTCAGCAATGTCCTGAACTAATTATGTTCGGATGGTTCTTTTTGGCTGGAACCAGTGGCGCACATATCTGCAGGGAATGCACCATATTTTTAGTCCCATGCATGACTTCTTGCTCGGACTGCATCTGTTCTTGATTACCAGAGGGACCTACGTTAATCTGATAGGTTCTCTTTCATTCGCTGCTAGTCATTTAGTATCTGCTAATTAATCCCCGGCATAGTTTGGCGCAGCTTTCTCCGTTCTGATTACGGATTCATTTCCTTACCACGGCTCCCTTGTTCATTCCCATTTGCAGAATGCCATCGTTGATTTACTATTGTTTAAATGGAATGCAAATGCAATCATTCAGTATGTCAAACCTATACATACCCGAAAATCACATGGAAACTAAATCATAGGTTGCACTCCAAGAAACCCGGCGTCCACAAAAGAAGCCGGATCCTGGGACGTCCTCGCAGCCCGCAAGTGCCAAGGAAAACAGGGCCGCTGTCATCGTCGCCTTCCCCCTCGAGTGTTCTCGCGCCACCATCCCTGCGACGCTTCTAAAGTTCCCCCCGGTCCAACCAATTTATCGTCCGTGTCCTTGTTCCTCGGTTAACCTCCTCCTTACAAAAAGACCATTTTCATACCTGGGGTGGGTGGATTGGAATGGTTTGAATTCAACACTTGCCGTACTTACGCCAACAAATTAGCATCACCACGCACCTCCTAATGATGTACAACCTCGACCTGTGTTCCCTCACCATTACCGCCCAATCTCCCCTCCCCGGTCGTCGCCGTCCCCCCTCGTCGCGTATCCGACTTGTCCCACATTGACCCATCGGACCTCCCCACTCCCGAACCTCTTATCCTCTCGCCGAATGCACACGTAACGTATCGTTTTCCGGGGGAGGATCATGCCAGGCGAAAAAAGACCTTGATGGGAGGGGGTAGGAAGGAAATGACCTCAGAATGCACGCATCTTCTTCTTCTTCTGCATCATCCTCCTTCCTCTCCTACCTGATGGGAAAATGAGAAAAATGGAGGTTACTTATAAGGAATTTTGGTTAATTAATTAATTACTTAATTATTCGCTGTGTGATTACAACACACGCAAATGCATTCCGCGTGAGGTGATAAAATTCCCACCTCTCTTTCTATCTTTATTTCTGTTGAAGGGGGAAATTCCCCGGAAGCATCATCGTCCTTATTGCTTTTAGCAGAAGGTGTCCACAAAACTTGTTGCCTGAGCGTCGCGATTTTGGTAGGCGAAAATGTGATTTCGAAGGAAGAGTTCGGTGAATATGCCTACGTCCAGGCCATATAAAAAATCACTCAAAAGTGTTTTTCTTACCCAAAAGCTAACGCTATTTCATAAATATCTTCGAAATATTTTTGTGATATTAACTCATATTCATCCATATTCATCATTTTCAGCTGTATTTTATATTTTTTTAACAATTCCTATCAAAATCTAGATGGAAATATGATCTCATCTCTGTACCTCCGAATGCTTCGAAGAGCTACCTCCTTTCGAATGCTGGCCAAGTTATAATAGTGCTTGAACACTTAGCCGTACTAATCGTATTTGTTAACATATCTGTCCGATTATTTGTAGTATGATCTTTCTCTAGTGACACCTCTCCCCGTGTCAAACACATCGCGGATAAAATGAAGACTTACATCAATGTGCTTACGTGATACATCTGATTCTTCTATAGATGAATAGCCCTCTAATTATCATCGTATACCACCACTTGTCTCTAATTAAATTTCACGTCACCAATCAACCATCTCGACCACAATGCTTCTTTCACTGTCTCGGTAGCCGTCATGCACTATGTCTCTGTAGTAGACAAAGCAACAATGTGCTGCATTGTATCATTCTAACTAATTGTACAACCAGATAAATAGAAAACACATCCTCTCCTTATATTCAAATCACCTATGAAATTCGAATCCACAAAATCATTTATTGAATAAGAATCGCATGAGCCCCACATTGATAGAATCTCTCTGATATCTGAGAACCCACCTCACTGCTTCCCAATGAGCCTAACTTGAATTAGCGTAAATCTACTAACCAGACTCACAGCGTGTGAGTTGTCAGACCTGATGCAAATCATGATATACATAACACTACCAACGACACTAGCATGGAATACGTTGGGCACTGTAAGTGCACTACCGGTTTACACCCTTACAACCTTAAATGCTTCAACATTTTCTCCAAATAGCCACTTCAAATAGGTGCAACTGTTCTGAAAATTTCATCCCAAAATTTTCTTACTTGGAATCAAATCTTTCATTGGGGTTGGTATAGTTAATAAAGCGGGGGCACTGTCGTCTGCTGGAGTTATTAAATGCTCCTGCAGAGAGATAGAGAGATTCGCATGAACGGGCATTGTCGCAGCGGCAGTAACGACGACACCAACAACAGCCTCTGTCACCGCCATCGCCACCACCAGCTGCTGCCGCTGCTCTTACCCATCCATCATCTACAATCCCTTGAGTCTGCTTAAATAATATTAGTAATAGAAGGAAAAACGATGATGGTGGGGAATGAGGGTCGGGGAGATCCTGGGATTATAAATGAGGTTGTGGTGGTGGTGGTGGCCCCTCTACATCATCGGTAGTCGCAAGTTATAAATGCTAAAAATTTCTGAGTATGATAAACAGTCTGTCACCAAACGCTTTTGCCTCCCCACCCCATATTAAATCCACACCCACCCAAAAGTCAAGTCACTCCCCCAACCAAGGGGTGGGGAGGACGAAGACGTTCATTCTTTCTTTGACCTCCCCCCTCCCCTCTCCTTCTTCTTCATTCCTCCATGCAATAATCATAAGCACCTCCTCCCTACCTTCCTGTGCTTTGGCTGTATGTTCATGGGAATGTCACTCTGGTATTGGCCTGGTTCACTCAGACACCAAAACACAACAGCCCTAGCAGAACAAAAAAACACAGGGTGGTGTTTTACTTAGGTTTGATTGAGCCGTGCCAATATCTCAGTGGTCTCTCCCACACCCGAGAATCCTCTTCCCCCGCCCCTAGCGCCGCCGGAGCGAAAAGGCTTTGTAATCCTAGCCCGCACTGCTGTCTGTGTCGTTTCTCGATATAACGTGCCGTCTGTAGTGTCGCAGGCAAGGGTTTTGGGATCTTACGCGAGGACTTACACAAGAAGGGGGTTTGGTTCAGAAACGGAAGGAAGCTCTTGGATAATATTTCAAATGTTTTGCCCCGTGATGGGTTTGTTCCCCTATCTGGTAAGAACTGCTATATCCATATACTTTGGATTTGACTTTGAGTCTTCTTCTCGATTGTTGGTGTAGTTTGTGTGTGTATGTTTCTCCTCCTCCATCAAAGGAGTGCCTCTGCCCTAATTCCTCCCCTTTTCGCGTTTGTTTGACTTCATTAAATTTGATTAATTCCCCACCTCGTGGATTCATGCCGGTGTTATTCCATCCCACTGCTAAACATTTAATACTTTCACTCTACACCATTACCTAAACCAAAAGTCTCATTTATGATTTACCAAGATCCGAATCCAAGCTGTGCCTATTCAGCACATCAACTGATATCTCTGTTTCGAACCGACCCCATATATTACTTCAGTCAGAACTCGTAGATAGATCATCATAGGTTGTGGCATTTGGGATCCACATATGTTGATGTTTTTCTTTAGGCAAAGAAGGATATCAAAAAGGAGGGAGTAAAGATCATAATGTTAAGCCTCGCCTGTCTTGGGCCCATTATGAAATAAGCCCATTAAGACCAATTACTTCGAGCCCAAATTTACTGGGCCTCGAGTTTCCTTCCTTTTCGAATGCGCCACGTCATCGGCCACTGGAGTCTGCCGACGTGGCAAACCTAAACCTCCACGTCACCCAAACGGGAGTCTTCCACTCTTTCCCTTTCCGTTTCCTTCCGTCCCCCGTTCTTGCGAGCTTGCGATCTTTCCCTCCCACTACGCCTTCCGCCTGACGTCACAATTGCGTCACTGTCTCCCTGCCTCCCCCCTCCTCTTCCTGCGATCACGATCGATGGCGACTGACGAAGACGAGGCCGAGAGCTGTGGCAGCAAGCCGGTCGACCGCGGGGGACCACGACCGTCGCTGCAGCCGAGGGACCAGTGGCAGAAGCTTGAGGCCTGTAATGAAGTTCTCCAGAGGCTCCATTCGTCAGGTTTCGAGGTAGACTCGATCCGAGTAGGACACCTAGGTTATGGTGGGTGCAAATCCAACCTCCTTACCATTTGGACCAACCATTGGTCATTAGAGAGGAGATTCGAAAGACTATCCTAATGAATTTCGAATTAAACCTTTCTGATGAATTTGGCTTCGTGTCTCTTTGGACTGGACGCTGCTTTGGTTAACTCTGTGTTTTTACATATATTCTAGATCCTTACGTTACCAATAACGTATATGTAGGCATGCCTTAGATGTCAACGTTGAGAGAGCAGAAGATGTGCTCTTGTTGCAGAAGAGGTTACTTGAGCTGGATATTCGGCCTGCCTTTGACATACGGCTCTCGTTCAAGTAAAGAATGCTTCTCTTTTGTTTCTGGTTTTTTGGCAGTTGTTCATTACTAGTGGAGATAATAGCGATCAGTCCTTTCTGGTCTGCCCTGCTGTCGATCCAGGGCTTTTCGACCGCCGACCTTTGGTTCATCGGCTAATCTAGAGGGACTCTCTTCGCCATCTGGTGGCCATTCTGTTGAAGATGGAGACAGTGATGTGGATTCTACTCTTCTTTCTAGGTAGCTTGGAAGTTGCTCCTGCTGCTGCTAATTTGTCAGCAAATCTTCTTAGTTGCCTTCTTATGCCTTTTGTCCATGTGATGCCTCTCAGATAAGGTTCTCTAAGATCAATCAGTTTAGTCGGCATTTAGTCTTTGTCAAGTTTTTATAAGTCCTTCATTGTACTGGTTTCAAGTCCATGCTTCTATAACTTGTCGTTCCACAGGCCCATGCATGAGATTACCTTCTCTACTCTCGACAAGCTCAAATTTCCAAGTGCGATAGATTCCCTAGCTTTTGTTTTGTGTCCGTATTATCTCTTTTTTGCTGTTCTCTGTTTCGAACTATCAAAATTCTTGCACAAACATAATGTCACAAACATTTGGGTTCAAATATCTATCTTAATCTTGTTAAGCTTACTGCTGTGCTGGATACGATTGGTCTAAATATTCAAGAAGCTTGCGCATTTCCAAATGTGGATGGATTTTCCTTGGATGCCTTTGTGATTGATGGCTGGAATGCTGAGGTAACTTGTTATACCTAATGAGCAATACCATTGTATTTTGTTTTGCACCAAAATAATATTATTCACAGGGATTTGAAGACTGCCAATCTTCTAAATGGATGAAAATGAGGTACAAGGAAAAAATGGTTTTGATGGAATGATGCTACATTTTTCTAGGTTGTAATTTCTTTGCAATCTGAGCTTGTTTACGGGTTTCTGCTGGTGCTGGTTGTTAAAGTGGCGGATTTCAGGGTGGCTAGGGTGCAGGATGAAACTGGCATGATGACCGCAGAAACCGGGACCATATCGCTGGATGGCTCCAGAGGTCCGTCTTTCTCGTTGTCTGCCTGCCAGTGCATTCAGAAAGGCGTTGCTTCCTTGTCATGTATCATATTACTGGAAACCTTCATAATGGATGATGACTCGAACTAATGATGGTTTTCCTAATCGCAGGTCACCGAACGCATAACAAAGCCGATGTTTTCAGCTTTGGCATTGTACTGTGGGAACTTTTAACCGAGGAGGCCCGTACCTTTAATCTGGTTGCATCTCACAAAGCTTCTGTGATCCACTTCTTCTCCGTCGTGTTGACATGCTACTGTGGTCCTAGCAGTTTCCTTCGCCATACATGACCCCAATGCAGGCAGCAGTTGGCGTAGTAAGAACAAAAGGTACTACTGTCTCTTCGTTTTGTTTCCAGCGACTACCAACTTGACCCTGATCTTTTAATGGGCGAATTATCAGGATGCGGCCTCTGATCCCGGAAAACGCCAACCCAAGCCTTGCGGAGTTGCTGGCAGCAGAATACCAGGGAGAGGCCCAGCTCCTCCGAAATCCTGGACATCCTCAAACACATACATCAGAAGAGGTGAATGAATCGCAGCAGCTTATACAAACAGATTCCACTCGTCGCTATCAATGGATAGATAGTCATGAGCTCAATATGTGACCACCATGGGATTCTTTTCCGCATTCAGGAGGGCTCATCCCCCTGTAACCCCTTCCACGAATTTCATATCAGGTTCGAGCCATTGATATTTGCCGCTTTCTTCCCACCTTTCTAACCGTGATCTATTTTGCATATGCTTTACTTGTGCTGGACAATAAGAATCCAAACTCAAACATACTGAAGATGCCAAAGAGTTCACATTTATTCACGTATTGGAGGAGGAAAAAAAGACATGACTGTCCCAGTTACGATCTCAAGAAATTTATTCCGAAAGACTCTTCATGTGAGGTTGGTGGGCGAGGAGGGGATTTCAAGATTCTGTGGGGAGACCATTTTGTGTCCAGGCAGCGTACCCTCCTGCTATGTCCGTAACAGCAGTGAACCCCTGTAATAAAAACATGTATATGTATCAAACTCTTCTGCCCTTGTTCAGGAAGGGGGGACTGTTCTTCAACAAGTTCTTACCTCGGCGACTAGATCCCTTGCCGCCATCAATGATCTCTTCCCACTTTGGCACCCCTGTAAGAAACCCAAAAGAAAAGAGGCCCCCCACACAAAATTTAACTCCCTGTCCTAAAATCATCCAACGGGAAGAAGTTTCTGATTCTGGTATTGATGATACTCACGACAATGATCTCGTTGTCCTTGGCGAACCGCCCGGAGACTTCCTGCACGAACCCGGCATTCTTCGACATCCCTGCGATTTCCGAATCCAGATATACTCAGTCGAGGAACCCCCCAAGTCACGGTAACCACTTGCCCCGAGTCACGAGACACTGACCCGATCCGACTTTGTACATGTAAGGGATATTGATGGCGCCGGAGGCATGCCCGGCACTGAACTCCTCAGGGGTCCTAACCACGACATACGAACCACCCGACAAAGATTAACAGATCCCCCCCCCATATCCTCAATTCGGTAATCAAGGCCTATAATTAGTGAGAGGAAATGAGGAATAACTCACCGGACATCTAAGTAACGGTGCCCTGCCTGGAGGAGCTCGTGCGCGACCCGCACGGGGACGGATGCCGGAGCACCAGCCGCCTCCACATCGCCCCTCAAGCTTGCCTGTGGGCTACACGAGAAACGATAACAGAAGTGAAAACGAATCCATCCAGGGAAGAAGAGAACGCACGCCCAGACCCACCTGGGATTCGACATCCCGAAGGAAACCCCGCGACTCCTGAAACTGGTGTTGCTCCCCCGATTCAGACCCAACAACGAAACCCTGCTGCTGTCGCAAGTACGGAGAGTTAGGGAAAAGGAGAAGACGCATGCAGCAGGAGGAAGAGGAGGAGGAGGAGGGGAGAACAAGGGAAACAGGCCAGGACAGGACAACCTTCGGGTATGCCGGAAACCGAGGGAGGTAAGAAGGGGGGAACAAGAAGCGACCATTGTCATCTTCGTCGTCGTTGTTGCCGCGGACATCATCGTTTTTTTATTTTTTATTTTTTTTTTTGTATCTCGACTGTTGGTGGTAAGTAAGTGGGGGGAATCAATCGCCTCCTCCTCCTCTTGACGGGTGTCGATGAAATGAAACAGGATATTATTGTCCTCTCACTCCAACAAACAATTAAGAGCTTAGGCACAATGGAAAGGGGGTAAAAACGTTGATAACAACGTCTGTCTCTTATTACACAACTTATACTACCGATGACGAGGGAGTGGTGTTGGGATGGTGGGGTTGGTTTTTCTTTCAGGGCGCAGGACAGGATAATAACGCCAGGTCCAAGGGGAGGGGAATGGGATGGATAAGGCCTACCTCACTTTCACACGCAACTCGATGCAGAGAATGATTCTCCCCTCGGGGGACTTTCATCCTCAGAAACGTGGCACCCACATCCTCAGCTGATGATTTTGAAGGATATATATTTTGATCATATTCAATTCGGCTTTTTAACTCCTGTGCTGGCGCCCACGAGGCGAAACGCCCCCGCACTCTCGGAAGCGGCTCTTCACGTTTCCGCGTCATCGGATCCCAAAAGACATGGTAAATACATGAACCTCCTTACATAATACTTGTTTAGTAATTTACACGTTTGAAAATCCCCCTTGTAATCGGAGGGCCCTCTTGGCTCCCTGAAGGGTCAATATCGCCCGCAACCTCACGGAGCGAAGCCGCTCAACTGGCGGGCCGCTGATGATGTCAACCTTCTCATCATTCTTGTTAAACTATATAATATAAATTAAGTCTTATATAATAGTTTAAATTTTTAAGTTAAACGATGAAATATTTACAGAGCATTTTTACGTTCAAATTCATGCCCGAAAAAATGCTTAATATATAGCAAAAGTAGGTCTATAGTAAAAAATTTTAAACTCTATAATATAAATTAAGTAATCGAAAGAAAGAAACGGGTGTTTGGTTCATATTTTATATTATTTGCTTACTGTCAACTGAGCTGTGTAAATGTTGGATTTGAAGACGAGATGTTGTGTTCGTCCCGAGCACTTCAGCCCATGTTGTTTCTGACGAGCCTGAATTGCTCCACTAGTCTGTCTCGTCGGTATCAATCCGAGCTGCTCGCATTATACATGGTGGTGTAGCTGTCATCATCGTGAACTAATGGTAACCATTGGCCTATGCCTGTTAAGCATATCCCCCGCCCATGTTTTATGTCTCTGTATTATTACAATAATGCGTTTTAACTTATTTATTAAAAAGAGGAATGACAAAACAAAAGAATGCTTCCATATTCGACAATCAAACAAGGAGACCACCTTTCCTCATTCTTTCATTACAAAGCATGCATGATATGTAGAGTAGTATATTATTATTCTATCGTATCATTAGCATAGAAGGACAGCAACAGAGTAGACGTCAACACGGAAAGATCACAAAGCCCACCCGAGGCATCCCGTACGACCCCAGTGATCTATGCTTTGCGGCACTTGAGAGCCTCGAACCGGGCAGAGAGTTGATCATAGTCAGGCAATTTTGGATGAGCACGGCTAGCCGGATCTTTTTTCGGCTGGGGTGGATGGATGTAGTCAGGGTCGTCTTCCATCCCATCATCTTCATCGCCATCCGACTCATCAAACTTTATGTCAGAGTGGCCCGGGTTATTGTAGCTGTGCCTCCTGTTGATCTTCTCCTCCATGTGGTCGATGCCGCCTTCATCGTCAAAGTTTGTTTGTGGGTGTGTGACAGGGACATTGTAGCTATGCCTGCTGTGGACATTTCTTGGGTCTGTATCGGGGTAATACCCTCCTCCCTCATTACCAGTGAAACTGTCCGAATACTGAGGTCCGTGACAGTTTGTGGAGGGATCAGGGAATGGGCGAGGTAGAGAGGCTCTGTTGTCGTTCTTATTAGCCAGATAGGCAGCAGCCTGTGCAGCCGCCACTGCCTGCCTAGCAGATTCCGCCGCTGCTTTGGCTGCAGAATCTGTATCCTTGTATGTTCCAGTCACTCCACTGTCAAATGGCATGGAGGAATTCATACTTCTGAAAAAATCATGTCCCCTCAGTAAAACAAACCGTGGCAAGAAATTCACCTTGACAAATCATTCCTGGTGCCCGGCTGTATGCCTATAGGTTTCACTGGCATGCTTGCCGCGCTCACAAAAGTTTGCGGTCCTTCCTGAGAAACAAAGTCATACACGAGCAGGTCAGGCCAGCCAGGGAATAACTTAATCGAGAAAATACGAGTGCATCAGGGGGAGAGAATGACCATTTTCTCGGGAGGAGGCTTAAGAAGTTCTGACTCTGATTCAGTGGCATCCCAGTCTATCTGGTGTTCCTTAGCTATTTCTTTCAGAATTTTTAGTTTCATCTCACCAGTTGGGGTTCTAACAGAGAGCTTGTCGATAAGCTATGATCGATACAACCGGAAGGGATTAGGAAAAGAAAAACAGCAACAAATCCACTATATTAGAGAAGCATGAAGAAGTATTTTCTAGAAAGAATCCGACTTACCATACGGTTAACGCCACAACTCGGACGCAGTTCAACCGCAGCAGATGCGAAGTCCTTTCCGTATTTCTTTGTGAATACATCCTTGATCACACCCAATTCTGGTATCTCTGAGCACCTGGGGGCTGCAAATATCAGGCTCGCAATACCTTCTTTGAGATCAGGTGGACAATCCCTGACACGTTTTCAGCATTCCAAGAAAATGATGAAGACAACCCATGGAGGAGGAACCAATACTTAACTAGAGACTGAGCCATTCTAACCTTAACTTAGAGATGATCTGAAGCCTGCTGACAATTAATTCACAGAAGAGCTCGATAAACTCATTTGCAGCCAAAATGTTCTGTTCCCTCATAACATGCTCAACCTGCAAACACCACTTACAAACACCTCATCATTCAATATCCCAGAGTAATTACTCAGAGCATTCGATATCCCAGCATTAAAACCAACCAAATCCTCCATTCCCAAAACTTATCATCGACCAAAACAAAATCCTCTGCAGGAACAAAATGTTCATCAGCGCATAGTCGAAAGGCCTATGAAAATCATTGACATACCCTGATTCGAGCAGTGCCGTCCTGACCGGACTGAAGAAGCAAAGCGATGTCCCGTCTCATCTGCTTCACTACAGCCTGCCTCTTGTTCCTCAGCAACTTGATCCTTGCGACTGTCATCTTCGCGGCTGTTTTGCTGGTTGTATCGACACATTTCTCATTAGAATCATAGCCAAGGACAAGAAATCTTGAAAAAAAAGGAAGAAAGGATCGCCACAGCCAAACAGTAAAATCCACAATTACAACACAAATCTTCTGCTGCAAGACCAACCATTTTTCTTCCAAAATCACCGTAATATTGCATCAGATGTGAACAGACCAGATCACTGCTCTTAGTCGCAATCCGTGCCGGAAACGCGGCTAAATATAGAAACAAGCCGTCACACGGAATCCTCCACGCATCGTCGGAGGCATGATCAGAAGAACTAGAGCTAAGCCACACTGCATTCCCGCTAGGGTAACCAACAACTAGAAAAAGAAATGCACGGCACTACCACTTGGAGGAATCAAAGCGACGACGAAAGAGGGAGAGACCGAGCTTCATCGCAGCTTTGATCTTCGTGGCGGAGGCGGCGACTGATGCTCCCATCGTCTTTCGAGAGCGAACGGCTCCAGGGAAAAAATAGGGACGCAACGGTCCTCGGAGAAAGCGAAAGGTGTTTATCGCCGACAGACAGGAGACGTGGGGTGCGAGGGGAGGTGGGGGGCTGGTGAATCGGACGGTCGAAAGTCCCCCACGTGGGCATAATGGACGGTGATGATTGGAGTGAGCTGGGGAGAGAAAGTAGCCGTTGTGGATCGGATGACTCAGCGGTTACCGAACAGGATGTCGTCCATTTTAGCTTTTGACAATTTTCTTTTTGTGATTTTGTAGTAATTTTTTGTTTAACAATATCAGCAGATATCCCAGTGGAATGTACGATCAAAATCTTTTGTTTGGTCTCTCATCGATTTACAAATAGTATGTACAGCTGCGGATCTCGCAGCGATTCGGTCACTACGGAGAGGCTATGTTCAGTAGGGAAGCCCTCGATCTAATCAGCTGCTTAAACATGCTCTCCAGCGCGATTTCAAGGCCATTGACGCCGTCCTCAGCATCCTGCAGTTGAATCTTCATCGCCTCCGAATTGTCTGAGCTGCATTTGCTCAGAGCGTGGATGGCTGCGTCGATGAACGCGAACTCATCGAAGCTCCCTCGCTTCTCTTCGCACGCGATTGCGCCCTTTCTCACGATCTTGGAGATCGAGGACCACCTCGACTGTTTGATCCCTGAAACTTGGCTAGTAAATGGATGCAAGACGGATTGGAACACCGATGTGCTGATTTCGTCGACTTCCATCAGTACTCTCGTCACTGCTGAGGATTTAGGGTCCTGATTAGGTTCAGAAGCGACGGTCGCTCTGTTCTTGATTTGGTTCATCGCGGAGTATAATCTTTTTGCGTCCTTCCTGGCCTTGTTTCTGAAGTTCACGAAATCACGGATCCCAGACTTTGTACTCGGATCACTTTTCCTTCGGCGGAGCGTCGATTGAAGTAGCTGAATGTATTCCTTGACTTGCGAGATGAGGTCTCGTGCAATGCCACAGACGTCCAATAGAAGAACAGACGAATCCAGCAAAGCATTGGTGCACCCGTCTTGTCTTCGCAAGATTTTCTGAGTCGATGCCATGTCGAGGAGATCGGCGATGCAGAGGTACAAGTCCTCCAGTCTGGCTAGGCTAGAAGACATGAATCCGAAGGAGCTTGTATTCTCGGTGTTGGGATGCTTTAGCCTTTGAAGTGCATCTTCAATCGAGCTAGCCATGGGGTGGGATCTTGACGGCAAGCTGACAGATCTAACATGGCATTTGCAAGTGCTCTCGGCTGAGGAAGAAGATGCCATTGCTTTTCTTTCTCTTTTCTATTGACTTTCTGCAAAAACAATACTTAGAATCGAGATGCTTTGCTCCAACTTCATGGCACCTTTTATATACAGATGCACCACCAGACAGCTCTCTGTTGGTGTCAGCTCTCAACCATGTGTTTCTACGAGATGTCATGGGTTCAGCATACACGATCCGATTAATTATCAGCTGTTGCACAATTGACGAGGCAATTAGTTGTCATAAGCATCTTCTGTTAGGTTAAGATTCCACATGATTTAGCAGGAGAAGCCCAGAGGAGTCAACTCGTGTTGTCTCCTGCCTAAGCCACACTTGAATGCTCAATTATCACAATTGTCTTCGGAATCCGTGGAATACACGTGTGGGGCGAGGCCTGATCTGATCTGTCTCATAAATGAACTTCGATCAGCGATTAGATGGAATCTGCAGAGTTGTCATCCAGATCACTCTGCAGGTGACGATCAGCAGAGACTTGTCTGATTAATGTCTGGAAGATGTTTATGTTCATCTTCCAGACAGCAATGTGCACGAGCAGGTGAATTCGATTATTTTAGGCATGCCCTTGCCTGGTCTGTTTTCGAGAAGTGGTCAAGAAAACGAACCTGCAGCAGGTGCAAAGAGTATAAAATATTGGAGGGACGGATCGGTTGATGGGTGTGCAGATGTTCTTTAAAATTTGTGCTGGCGTGTCTCCTGCCAGGCAAAATGAGCACAGAGGAAGGACAAAAAGCAAAACAATATCATGCCCACGAATGGCTTGCTATGCGATCTTCCAACCACAAATAGAATCATATGCCCAAGGCACAGCGAAAAGTTCCTACATCAACTTTGATTTCATTCGATGCAAGTAACGTCAGTTGTCTGATTCGTCTATGTCAGCAGTGTGCCTTGAATATGCAGAACTTCAACAGGCCGTCGAAGAATTAGTCGGAACATCCGTGATAGGACTTGAGGGAAACAAGACTGTTCCTGGGATCTGCAGGTAAGATAGGATCTTTTCGTCCATAGAAGTTTATAGATTGGTATTACATCACCGGATTCACTATCAGCTTGAAGGGATGTTACTTTATTGTTGACTCCGCGACGGGTTTGTCTGTTCTCTGCTTAGATCCTTCTGTCCGTCTTCAGCTCTTGAACAATAATAAAGTTATTAAGCTTGTCACAAGGAACACATTTGTCGAATTCAGTGTTAGCGGATCCTCGCGGCACACAGCAGAGAGCTTGTGAGCGTGTAACACTAATGCATTGAGTTTGGGCTGAAACACAGAAATTCGCGGGGAAGTGAAACATCTACCTATGAAAGACACAAACAGATGTCATCTTTGATCATATAATTTGTATCGGAAAAATCTTTCTGTAGTATTTCTTCAATTTAAATGTCTGTACAAATCCAGATTCACTGGACTCTAGTAACTATTGAGAGATTACATTCAGAAGGCAAGCCCTCGATCTGACCAACTGCCGAAACATGCTTTCCAGTGCGAGCTCAAGGCCGTTGATGTTCTCTTCCGCATGCTGTAACTGAATCTCAGTTGTCTCCGCATCATTAGAGGTGCATTTGCTTAGAGCGTAAATGGCTGCGTCGATGCTCTCCAACTTGTCGACATTCTCGGGGTTCTCATCAATCGCCACCTTCCCCATATGCGCGAGCCTGGAGATCAACAACCATCGTGACTGTTTGGTCCTCGAGGCTGGGTTCAGGAAGGGATGTAGCGTAGACTGAAACCTTGCCATGCCGAGTTCGTAAACTTCCCTCAACACTTTCATCACTGCCGAGGCTTGGAGATCTTGGTTCGATTTCAAAGTGACATCTAATCGCCTCTGCATCCGCTTCATCGCCGAAATCAATCTTTTTGCATCCTTCCTTGCTTTATTCCTGAAGTTCACATATTCCTGAAGACCGCTCGTGTTGCCCATATCACATTTCCTTCGTCGAATCGACAATCGGAATAGTTGGACAAATTCCTTGACTTGCGAGATGATGTCTCTAGCAACCCTGCATACATCCAACAGCAGGACGGATGAATCCAGCAGAGCATTTGTGGCCCGGTCTTCTTGACGCAAGGCCTGCTGAGCCGATGCCATAACTAGGAGATCCGCAACGTGAATGTGCAGGTCCTCCAGACTGGCGAGACCGTAGGAAATCGACCCGAAAGAGCTCGTAGGCTTGTCATCTATACTCTTTAGCCTATGAATTGCATCGTCAACAGAGACAGCAATGGGGTGGGACTCTGATGGCCAGCTGACGGACCTAGCATGGGACTTGGAACCGCCTTCTGCCGAAAACAGAGGAGGAAGAGAAGAAGCCATTTGATATCTACGAGAGGAAACAAAGAAACTCGAAATCAATGTCTTGGTAGGTCTGACTTCCTCTCAGCTCTGCTTTATATTACTGAGGCACCAGCAGACAGGACCCGATGATATTCGCTCGTGGCCGTGCACAAGATGTCAAAGGTTCGGCGTACACAGATTCAAACGATTAGCTGTGATGATGGAGATAAACTAAAACTAGTTCATGAGCTGTGGTTTTGGCTCAATCATCTCTTTCTGTTGGCATTATACAGATTTCAACTCCCAGTTGTCTCCTGCAGATCAACATCTCATCGTTAATTAATAATATAATCAAACAAGGTTTCGGAATCAATCCAGACAAACACACAAAATTGTGGGGCCAGCGCCAGAGCTGTCCGAAACAAACTCCTCCGGAACCGAGGCGAGGAGGCATAAACCACGGCCCTGATCAGATCACCGGAGAATGCCGTGGAAACAGGACGCCGCGCACGAGGATTATTAAAAGGTTGATTGGTCTTGATAATGGTTTTGGTTTCCGCAAACAGAGCAGATGCAAGATCCAGATCTGCCCGAGTAATGGGATGTCTCTCCTCATGAAAAAAGAAAAGCAAAGTCTATATGTAGAATGCCTTTGAGGTGGAGATTTTTAGTGGGTCTGAATCTTTCTCATTTACATACATTTGATCATATACAAAATTTTCGGACAAAACTTTTAAGGGCAGGCCTCTGACACCCAACTACTACTGGGAGAGGATGTTCAAAAGGGAAGCCCTTGTCCTGATCATTCTCCTGTACAATCCATCCAACTCGTCCTCCACTCCCCCGATCCTGATCTCCAAATCCCTCAATTGTTCTTGGGTCATCTTCACCTTCTCCATCGAAGGGATACCCTTGGACAATCCCGAGATTACATCATCCAGCGCCTCAAATTCGTTCCCATTCCTGACCTCACGACCCGCGACTTCCCCCTTGTGCACCAGCCTCGCCACGATGCCCCACTTGCTCCTCTTCCCGTCGTCCAAACTCGACAACAGCGACCGCAAGGCGGTTGCACTCAACGATACGGCCTCCCTCAACACCGTCATTGCCAGGCAGAAATCCCGGTCTTGATCTGCCGAGGCCGAGGCTTCCCCGAACCCCTCCTCGATCCACCTTATCCCCGCGGCTGCTCCCCTAACGTCCTTCCTCGACTTCCTCTTCATCCTCAGGAACCCGGAAACTGCCTCCTTAACGATTCCCGAGTCAGGATTCCTCCTCCGGATCGCGGACTGGACACCCCGGGCCTGTTCCTTGATATCAGATACAAGATCCCTGGTCACGCCAAAGGCATCCAACAGCCTGACCGACCCGTCCAACAGCTCGTCAACACAGGCCTCGCCCTTGTTATGGGAAATCGCCTGCTGGGTCGACGAAACAGCAAGGAAGTCGTTCAGGGAGTCGTACAAGGCCACGAGGCCGGCCCTGGCTGACCCGGAAGAAGAAGAAGAGGAAGCGGATCTCAACCCGTTGAGCTCCTCGACAACTCTGAGGGAGGCGGGGTGGGATCTAGAAGGCAAGCTGATGGATCTGACATGGCACTTGGCAGTGGAATCCATGACTTGGGGGGTGGGAATAGTGTTGTTGTAAGAAGATGTTTTTTTCCTTCAGTTTGTTTGTAAGAAATGTGATGAAATGGGAAGGTTATATTTATACATTGGGGAATGAAATTCGATCTAAGTCATTGGACACGAGGCAACAACTCCAATGTGTCCCATTTTTTACAAATTAAAAGTATTATCACCACCACCACCATCCCAATGATGTGCTTTTCGGTGGGTGTGCATTGTCGTCGTCATCATCATTACTTAAAGTTGATGAAATCTCTGGGATAAGATCTAAATCTCGCATTGTATGAAACAAATGGCTGCACGGTGAAAACACAACCCACATTGCCAATGTTTGTTAATATTTAATTCGCTCCTCTAATGATTACACCATCATGTGGGCACGAGGGGGCTCCCTAAAAACGTGCTCAACATTTTAATTATTCTCACCTAATCACACCCCCGCATTTATTTTTTCTTTTAAAGTTACGAAATAGTTAAGGATATAAATTAATATTTTATAAAAAAAAATCTAGTTTTATGGTGTAATTATTATTTTTCTAACATGTGAGATGTAGATGAATGATGGGAACGTGGGGAGGTTGTTGATTATATGTAACAACAATATATTTGGCATTTAAATCGTGTTGCTCATGGTCCAGACATTAGGAATGTGCCATATTTTTTAGTGGCTTCTTCTTAATCGTCACGTGGATATGGGATGTGTGGCTTTTCGGCCTTTCTGACATTTTTAAAATTGAAGTGGAATGATTTGATGTGCACTGAAATTAATGAACAAAAATTACATGAGTGAAGTTAAAGTTAAGTCATAATGATGTGTTAGTTTTAATTAGTGAGGAGATTTAAGGAGACAAAAAATCCTCCCTCTTCCTAATCAGGCTTGGCTCATGTGAAGGCAGTCGAACCCCCCTTTGCTCTAATCCTAGGAATGCAATGCCAACCATCGATCATCTCCTTGCTAGTTCCATAATGTCCCTTAATCGGCGAGGCGTCAGAATTCGTTAGGTTGATGGATGGAGTGTAAGAACGATCCAGGGCGGGCACCATTTGGGTTTTAGTCCTGTTTTTTGGAATGGATAATACAAGAGTTGTCTGATCTGGAAGCTCATCAGATGCAGACTCGAGATAGATCGTTTCTTGTCCTTGTGGCGATTGCTTGATTAGTGTGATTCACAATGTAATGCGTGTTACATGATAATGATACATGGTTTCGATCACTTGATTCGCAATGCTTGCGATCCAGGAGAGAAGTCATGCTTGATTCTTTGTTGCAGTGGATGCATTTATCACTGTGTTGTTCAGCACTACCTCGTTTCATTTAGGCGAGAATCGACTGAGTTTGAGATGTGGAATCATGAAATGCTGCCCAAGGCATTAGCCCTATCCCTGAGGATGAACTTCTGTATCTTTCCGGTCGAGGTTCTCGGCAAATCCTCGAAAAGAACCGTGCGAGGAGCCATGTAGTGTGGCAGATGGCCGCGGCAGAACTCGATTATTTCCCGGTCGCTAGCGCTGCGACCCTCCTTTAACTTGACAAATGCACAGGGGGTTTGCCCCCAGAGTTTGTCAGGACGAGCGACGACCGCAGCCTCTAGAACGGCCGGGTGACTATACAACACAGTCTCTACCTCCACGGTGCTTATGTTTTCCCCTCCCGATATTATGATATCCTTCAACCGGTCCTTCATTTCAATGTATCCGTCTGGATGCTTAACAGCGAGATCCCCACTTCGGAACCATCCTCCTTCGAAGGCCTTTGTCGTTGCTTCCATATCTTTGTAGTATCCGCTCATCACGGTATTTCCCCGAAACATTATTTCTCCCATCGTTACGGAATCCGCCGGGATGCTCTTTAAGGAGGCTGAGTCCCTAACATCGATCTCCTCCAAACCCAGGTGCTGTACTCCCTGTCGGGCTTTCAAACGGTACTTCTCGTCCGACGGCAGAGTATCCCACTCGGGTTTCCACACGCAGTAGGTGCCAGGCCCATAGGTTTCTGTCAAGCCATAGAGATGAGAAACACCAAAACCGAGCTCCTCCATCTTGGATAGAATCTGAGGCGGGGGAGGCGCTCCGCCTGTCATGACCTCAACTTTGTGAGGGAGTGGCCTGCGATCAGCCTCCTGCGAGTTTACGATCATGTTAAGTACAGTAGGCGCGCCACTCATATGGGTAACCTTGTGTTCGAGTATGTTGTCGAAAATCCCCTTTGGGATGACTTTCCGAAGGCAGATGTTGGTTCCGCCGAGGGCGGCCATGCCCCAAATCAAGCACCAGCCATTACAGTGAAACATTGGCACGGTCCACAGGTAAACTGGCAACGAGATCATCCCGTGCATGAGGAAAGTCGCAATGGAGTTAAGATACGCACCCCGGTGGCTATAGACCACTCCTTTGGGTCTCGACGTCGTGCCGGATGTATAGTTTATGCTGATAGGATCCCATTCGCTCTTTGGCCGCAGTACCACAAAATCCTCTGACCCTTCGGAAAGGAGGGTCTCATAGTCGTAGGCGTTGTCAAAATCTCCGGTTGCATTCCCTGAGCCAACAGATTCCTGCACGACGACCAGGATCGGCAAATCTCTTCCATCCTTCTTGAGCAAAGTCATCGCTCCTTGGGCAACTTTGAGCAATTCATGCTCTACGAACAGAATCTTAGCATTGGAATGCTCGAGCAAGATCGACAACATGGCAGAATCGTGCCTGGCATTGAGCGTGCAGAGGATTGCTCCAGCCATGGGGACAGCGAAATGAAGCTCGTACATCGCCGGCACATTGAAAGCCAAAGTCGCGACCTAACAGGCAACAATTCGCTCAAAATCAAAACCATTCGACCTCCGCGCGAAAAACCAAGCCTAAGCAATTCATCAACAATAACCATCAGGTCGACCCAAATCAAACTAACCACGTCCCCAGCGGAGATCCCAAGCTGAGTTAGCGCGGACGCCGCCCTACGGCACCTCCCATGAGTCTCGCCCCAAGTATACTTCACCGGGCCATAAACCAGCGAAGTCCTGTCGCGGTAAACCTTGGCGGATCGCTCCAGGAAGCTGATCGGGGACAGGGGAACGTCGTTGGCGGGGCAACGCACGAGACCCTCCATGGACTTCCAAGAACCCGGGTAGGCGGAACCAGCCCCGGTCCAATCGGAGAAAGACTTGCCGGAACCCGACAGGAAGTGGGTAATCCTGGGATTGAGGAGGAGACCGGGGCTCCTCCTGGAACAAATCCACATGATTGGGTTCATCATGAGTAAAGTCCCAGGTCTTACAAGTGTCTGTCTCTCTTCCAACCTTGTGGTTCTAACGAGATGATGATGATATTCCGAAGGCTTACGGAGAAGGTAGGTGGGATGATATTCAGCATGACTCTGAGACACCACTTCGGGATTCGCTGACGATTACTTTTGGGGATGATCGCTCCCTCTGTAATTTTATTATTGCTAGTTTTAATGTGACCCACGTGTAGGTTTGATCTTGGGATTGATGGGATCTCATCTGATCTGGTCTGCACATATCCAAAACAAGAAGACCACCACCACAAAGAACACCACGAGACCAAGCAAACCGTATTACAAATGGGAGCGTTTCTCTTTTTGAGCCTCGTTGGTGTGTTTAACCAACCAATCCATGCTATGTCGCCTGCATATCCTCCATGGAATTTCAACTAGTCTCTCCTTCCTTCTCCAACCTAAATTCTACACATTTAAGGAGCTGACCATTGATTTTTTCAGACTATACCAGTCTTTCCCTCTCCTTGCAGAGCTGCATCACTCATGGTGTCTAGAATAATCTTACCCAAAGCAAACCTTGTTTCACTTAGAAATCCCCTCTTGAGGAATTGATAATCAATTTCAAAGCCCTCCCTTTTACTTTTGAAGGATTCAACATCACTTGCCAGAGGTTCGAAGATTTCCCCCACATCTCGTGCAACCTTCCAGGGAATGATTACCTATTAACAATAATATGAAAATATAAATAGAGCCTACAACAGGGCTATGCATGTTTGACATTCAAATTTTGCAAGAACAGAAACTGCCTGCAGCCAGGAGTAATATGATCCGACAAACAACGTACCACGCCAGAGGAAGGAATGTTTGGGTATTTCAGCATCGAGTCCACATCACTTAAAATGGCCACATATTCTTGTGCAAGGGAAGCTACTTTGCTAACTCTTTCTGCAAGTTCATCATTACCAAAACGAGACAGCCCCATGATTTCTGGGACAAAAGCAGTTGGCCGATGAGCATGTCCTAAAGCGAAATGGACACCTTCCTTCCATTGTCCATAATATAGAACTGATCCGATGGCCCAAATAACCAAAGCATCTTGAGGGTGGTTCACCAGTGCTAGGTGAAACACCAGCAAACTTACCCTATCAAACACAATATGATTGAAAATGGAAAATCAGATCAGAAAGCACCAAAACAATGCTGTACTATTGCAGAAATTAGTATCAGCCGCCTGAAAGAGGATGTCAACAACTTACCAAAGGGTGCAGTGGCAAGGTCGGTCACAAGAGACCAACTTGTCCAATTTTGAGATTAGCTTCTGTCAGAGATGGGGAAAGAATTATTGTTATTAAGCTTCACCCAGGAATCTCCGTGTAAGATGACAGAAGGATCTATTTGGTATCAGTGACCATCAACAAATTACTCTTAAAGCTACATCAGATCTGAACAGAGGCATCGACTGCTGGTGCACTCTATCTCCAGAGCCGATGTTACAACATTTATATGATGTATGCAGTAGGATTGTGAGGAGAGGACAGATAATCATACATACACCTTCATGCAACTCAACCTGCTATATAACTTTATGCAGGCTTAAAATCTGGCACCAAACATTTTTCCAATTAGGCCTCTAAGTTAACTTTAACTCATGCCATGCGGCACCAACGATGCGAATGTTGACCAGAAAATATATAAAAAACAAAATCTTTCTACGTATTTTGCTTGAACAAAATCATAGAATCCATACCACTAACAATGAAGAGCTTTGGGCAGGCCTCTCCATAGCATTATCTTGGATGTATGCTACCTACAATCACAAAATTACAGGCGACAGAAGCTTCATTAAAACTTCAGATGTAGCATTGTCAAATGAAAGCAAATAAAAAAATCATACTTGAAATGGAAGAAGCACTTCGAGTAGCCCGTATCTCTTAAGCATCAAGAGAGAGGGCAAAGCGGCTCCATAAGACAGCATATAATCTAATTCCATCATTAATCTGTCCTGAAAGAAATAATTTCAAACAATGAGCAAAAGGACAATAATAAGTGAATCTGCATCATCCTGTAAAAGGATTAATAGGGATTAGCCAAAAAGCCCATGACAACCATGAAAAAGAAAGTTCCAGAAGATAAAATGATAAGAATAAGATAAGGCATGCTATATTGACATTAATTTTCTTAGACTATATATCATGTCATAAGTACCTTACGTAAAGAAGTAACGGCAGGTAAGAAGCTTCCGATTATATTTTCAATGTCCTTCGACAATCTAAATCTAAGACGAGCAGCAATTCTCAATCCACGCAAGATAATAGCTGCACAGGAACTCATAAAGTAAGATTGTTTATCTGAGTGAAATAGTAGACGGCACTCACAGAAAGCAACGATACATAGTAATGCATACCACAATCCACTTTAAAGGACAATTCTGCAGGAAGCAGCGTCCTGAGCTGGGCAACAGATATGAAGGAAATGGAAAGTTAACAAAAAATCAACTGAACATGAAGTGGTTCATCATGGGAAACACTAATCAGAAAGGTTCTGTCACCATCGAGGATCTTAAATCTTCCACTCCATTTGAGAAGTCCAAGATTTTACGAGCAAATGGGTCGAAGAACAAGCTACAGAAAGTGCATAGCAGTAGTTAGAATAAACAAGTGCCAAATAAAAAAGGTCAGGAAAAAATGCTATATCTGCACATTCCTTGAGGCTTCCAAATGTTAGTCAAAAGAACTGACCAAGAGCATGGACAGAAAATATAGAACTTTGTTAAAAAAGCAAGTGCAAAACTACCGACTGAAATCCATGAAACTTGACAAGAAAAATCTGAGGCCCTGCTAGAAGAAACCAATGTCCCCCAAAACAAAAGTCTAGAAGACAACTATCCATCGTCTAAACTTAACCATTTTAATGCATGTCAAAATTCAATGATTATTAACAATATTAACCACCCAAATAGTTCACAAACGATGTTCAAAGCTAACAATTACTTTTGACTGTAACTATCAAAGTGCCGATGATACCAGAGTGCAACACCAGAACAGCAGCATTTGCATTATCTTAACTTACAAGGAGCAAATTGGAGGTCTGGGTAATACATAAATGTCAAGAGTTTCAGATCGTGTGATATTCAGAATTTCAGCTGTATTGAAACTTCTCGACATAGGAAATAAAGAAAAATATTAGGAAGAGTGATACATCAAGAGAAAGGGTTTCCATTGACATCCTTTGATCATGTTACACAGATACACATGCTCAACAGAAGAACTTCTTGTTAATATCACAAATGGAAATAAAATGGCTCCCACCTATTAACTGTGAAATCCCGACTCATTGAGTTTCTCCACAGTATAACATTTTCCCTGTCTCTAAGTGCTGGCATGTTGGCTGACAAAAATTCCTCTCTATTTTCAGTATTTCGTGCGACTGTTTCAAAACTGGACACCTGTTTCAAGCAGGCAATAACACCTATTTAAAAATGATGCAGCATGAGAAAGCCATTCTCCGAAACTAGAAAGCCGATGATCGTTTAAACTGATACAAACCTCTACAAATGAATTTCTGATCTGAACCCTGCATATTGGAAACCGCCTTCCAATGATACGGCAGCAGTGGAACTTCTCCTTTATCTTCACAAAGAAATGTAAAAGAAAGGCTTAAAAACTGTGAACTCACTTGCAATTAATCTGTGAATAATTCTCTACATAAACTTGGAAATATACACAAATGCAAACTAAAGTGAAACAGTTAAATGTCAGCAGTCATGAAGTGTCACGGTACCTCACCTCGTCTAGTGTTGCGGTCGTAACCACATCAAAATCTTTTGGGACTCTATGTAAAATCAAATCTCTAACACATCCACCAACAAGATACGAACGGAAACCTGTAAAACATCAGAATGAAATAATAATAAGAAGACGTGGATGATAAGTTATCTGGTCCCCCAAAATAGACAATCAATCATGAGAGACCTGAGTCCTTGAGAACTTTCAAGACAGTCCAGGAAGATGACGGAATCATCGAACCCAAAATCCTAAACTTCCTGGAATGGAATGTTTTACAGGCTGATGTCTCGATGCCACCTGAAACATAGCATTAACACAGTCAGTACATAGTACGACAATTCTCTAAGTGCCTTTCTCTCATACAATCACGGGTCTTCGATCACACGATGGTTCGCTGCTTCAGATTCCTCGACGATCAAACGCAATGCAAAAGAAATCCGATTTGAGCAAACTAATCAGAGATTCGAAGTACCCCATGCCTAACTTAGTCAAGAAGCAGGACGAGGAAGAGCGATACCTGAGTCATCGACAGAACAAGAACCAGTATCGGTGCAAAACCCAGCACCCAGACCTCCATTACCAAGAATCTGCCAACACAAATTGAAATAAAAAAGAAAAAGTTCAATTTCTCATTTCGCCAAACTGTTTGACGAAATTCCTCAGACAGAAATGAATGATCTTGCGAACCCAAGACGAGAGGAGGCCGTCGAGACTCAACGAGAAGGGTGTCAGGACGTAACGCCGTGGAAACAACATATGGGTGTGGATAATGTTTGAATGAGAAGGCGTAGTGGCGCGCTCATGATCAGAAGAAGCTGGAACGGCGGCGATACTATGAAAACGGTGAGTCTGTCGGAACAGCAACTATAAATTTGAATAAGAGTCCCTTAATTGTTTACTTTAACTCCAAATTAGTCCGTCCTTGCTAGATTTCGAGCTAAACAGGCCTCCACAGAATCTGTAGCTTGGCAGCATGATTTTCTTTCTTATAAATAGTTAAAACATCATGCCCGAGCCCGAACATGGATCCATGTTGTTGTCGGAACCAGTGTTATGAGGACGTATCTTTTTATGAGGCGTCCCTTTTTCCCTTGGCGGGGGATGTAGAAAAGATCACATCTTGTTCCATGAGCTCCTACAAGAATGCATGATCATCCGCCGATTTTGTAGCCCAGATCGGTGGAAGTCAACACTCTCGTCGGCACCCACGAATTCGATTTCCCCACTTCACCCCTTTATCCCCTTTTCATTTTATCCTTATAACTTTTTTAATTCAGATAATCACCCCAGTTGCAATTGCTATTTTTTGTACCTTTTTTAAGGCTGTCGAGATCGCTTTTTTCATTTTATTTATTCATCGACGAACTAGAAAGATCGGACACCGTGGCCTGACGCCATTGTTGGAATGTTTCCTGGACTTCTTAGACGTGCCCTGTCTTAAAAGTTTGAAACTTTGGGAAACGAAGGGAACGAAAAATCTGATCTTGATCGGATCTCGGCCTGACTCCTTTTACGCCTGAAGCTCTGTCGGAGCAGGTAACCCGCGTTTCGTTTTGGGTCGTTTGGCTATGAAATGTGGGATTCTTGTTTCGGTTCATTGATGTGTATTCTGGTTTTGGGTGGAGTTGTCCTTACAGGCAGGGGTAACATTTTTGTTTTTCGTTTGTAGAGGCTTCCTGAGAATGATGGAGAAGGCAGAGTCGGAGCCGAAGCTTTACACGCGGATGAGGTTGTGGGAATTCTCGGATCAGTATGTTATTGAACCTACAGATGGGTCGAGCGGATCCTCCTTGTCCGTCAGCAGGACTGATGGGGCCATGAAGTTGATTGGTCGGTTGTTTGTTATTTAATCGTTGTGTTTCTCATATTGTGACCTCTGGTTTAAGTCTGAGCTCAGATACTTGTGAGATCAGACGGCTGTCTCCTGGATTTGGTCTTATGAGATCTTTCGTTGGGTGCAGATGAGCTCCCAGAATGTGGTCCTCTTCGCGTCCCAAAAATCCGGACTATATTTGGCGTGATTGGGGTGTTGAAGCTTGTGGCAGGTTTGGCTTTTGAATTTTATTAAGCTGTGATCCTTTGATAGTCTGCAAAGGCCACTTTTCTTTAGAATTACTCAGTGTGGGTCGAGATATCAATGCTGATCCTCAAGAAACTGTTCCTTATTGATCACCAGTTACCTGTTAAAATTGTGATTGAAGGAGTGTAAAAATGCTCCAATTCACATGGAAAAAACAAGTAAATAAATCAAATTAAATGTGTTGGACACAGTTCTACCTGGCCATGAATTCCTCATGACAAGATACTTGGTCTGGTCTTCATGATCACTTGTTAAAGTCTGGCAACTTCACTCTTTTCTCTGTGATGCCATCCTGTATCTGTTTGACTACTTTTCTTATGGGCAACACAGAGACGGGATTGCAGAAAAATAAAATGTACTTGTAGATTGCCGTAGCTTGTGCTCCAGCTGACTGAAATAGACCCGCGCTTTGTTCCACCATTTTTCCATTCTCTGTTAAAACTTGGTGCCTGGCCGACACCATGTTGTTGTCGGCAATCAGAAGTAGCTGCCTTCATTCATTGCACGTGGTTAAACCCACTGTGTTATATCTGTTTTCTTCTCTTTGGGTACCCACATGGTCGTGTCACTTTAGCTATTAATTTTTTGATTAACCATAATCCTAATGGTACCAACTGTCTAAATTAATACAATGATGCAGGTTCATACTTATTTGTAATTATGGAGAGAGAATGTGTTGGCTCTTACTTGGGACATCCCATCTTTAAAGTTTCCTCCTTCAAAATTTTACCCTGTGATCATTCTCTGAATAATTCCCAGTCTGAACAGGTCGAGCTCCGCCCTTACCTTTTCTGCCAACTTTACTATTTTTTTTTTTGGTAGTGAAATTTACTAATTTGTTTTCCACTTGTTTTAACTTTTTGAAATTTGTAAATATGCAGAAGAAGGTAGAGTCAGAGTTTGCTGGGCTTCTAAATGTCGCGGAGAAACTTTCTGGTCTATACTTTTCTTACAAAGTGAACTTGACCTTAAGGTGAATACTTGTTCCAAACCAGAAGCTATGGTTTTTCAATCTTTCATTTGTCTGTCTTTGGTTGGCAATCATCTAATAGAATTCATTGTAGAACATCCCGTTAAAACTGAAATGATGTTGAGATCTATGCAATAAAAAGATTTTAATTTGTTGTGTGCGTCCTTCTTTAAAACCTGGTTTCTGCTCAGGTTTTACCTATCTACTGTGCTGATGTAATCCTCCAAGCATTTTTTCTGGAGTTAACGCTTCCTTGATTGGACTACTTTTACAGCGCCCAGCGACTGCATGAACTTGGTGACGAGTCTAAGAGGCTTCCTCTGTGGAGACAGGTTGTTTTTTTTGTTAAGTGTGCACCTTCCATTCTACTTAAGTGACATTAATAGTCAGCTTTTGAGCTGCAGTTCACTATGTTTACTCATCTGCTTTACATAAGTTCCAGGGACTTTCCTCTTTCAATTTCTTATTCTGGTTTCATTTCCTATCAGGCTGACCCCAGATTCTTGTGGAATAATTATTTGCTCGAAACCCTGGTAGATAACAAGGTAATTACTTGCTGCTCTTTCAGTCACTGGTTTCCTTTTTTGCATTATCCTTTGGTATTTTTATTGGACAAATGATCAATCAGCCCGTCTTCTCAAACCTTTTCTTTGTTGCGACTATTTCAGCTGGATCCATACATGCTTCCAATTGTTCAAGGGAATATCCTTACAATACCTTTTTTTTTTTGTAATTATCTTTGTGTTCGGTATCGTAGCTTTTTCCATCCTGTGGAACCATTATAGCCATTATGGGACCTGGAATTGCATCCTTAACTGATACCCACGCTTCCAGCACTTTCAAGTAGCTATCGACAACGATATCGCCAATATCACATTGATAGCAAGGAGATGTACCCGGAGAAATGGTAAGTGCAATTGAAGCCTTTGTCTCTAAATTTCTTGTCTTGAAACCTGTTTCCTTATAGGACAAGAAATTAATCAATTCTCCATCAGCTTTCTTATACAAAGAGAAGCATAGGTTCTGTTATTTGAGTTTCATGCAAGTGTTCAAAGGTCCATATGGGCGTTCATTGCATGATGTGTCACAACATTACTTACTTGAGGCCTTTATGCTGTTCACATTTTTTCTCCCTCTTAGGAACACGAATGTGGAGAAGGGGAGCTGATTCTGATGGATATGTAGCTAACTTTGTTGAAAGCGAGCAAATCCTGCAAATGAATGGATTCACGGCTTCATTTGTCCAGGTCCCTCTCCCTGTGATTCCATATGTTTGAGCTTTCATCTCACATTTTTTTATGAATATTAGTTTTTACGAGACAAATATCCAGGATGTGTGCAAGAAAGGATAATTGATTCAGTACCATTGAAGCATATGTTGCTACCGCCTACTAATATTTGATGTTCTTCTAAATCTATTTTTTACTAGAAGTATCCTATTAAATTTTATAGCACACGATAAAGCAGATTGAATTTTGCATGGGTTAAAAACAATTCATTTTTCATGTATCAATCCGATTACCCTATTTTGTTGCCCTTTCCAGATTCGAGGATCCATACCAGTACTTTGGGAACAAATTGTCGATTTAACATATAAGCCTAAGTTTGAGATACGAAGGCCTGAGGAAGCTGTGAGTCTTTTCAAATTCTCTTATTTCATTTTTTGCAATATTGATGCTCTATCGCAATGTCCATGTTGCATTCCTAATTTCTCTATATAATGCAGCCTCGGGTTGCAGAGCGCCATTTTTTGGATTTGAGGAAAACCTACAAAACGGTTCTCGCCATCGATCTTGTTAACAAGGTAACTCTTTGTCTGCTACTTTCTTGACTTTCAATAAATAAGCTAATTGATTAGGATATCATCATTTTACCCTTAAGTCATAATTTGCATTCTTCCCATGCTTTCAAATGGATACATCATCTATGTCGATGATCTCCCCGTCTTATAGATTATAGAAATAGAAATTAAAAGGTTTGTTCTAACGGTCTTAACCATTAACAGCATGGTGGTGAGGGTCGCCTGTGTGAAATGTATGGGAATTCAATACAACAGGTCGCCGGCAATGATGTAAGGTAGTGATTTCCTTCAAGACATTCTTTTGAGTACATTTTCCTACAAGACATTATTTACAAAGACAAATATGATTGTACCATGATCAACATCTGGCCTCTTGCAGTTACGTGCATTTTGATTTCCATCGTATCTGCGGGCATGTTCATTTTGAGCGCCTCTCCCTTTTGTATGCCCAAATATCAGATTTCCTCGAGAAGAGCGGGTATTTTATTGGTCCGAGAGCTTGTTGAAATGATTTTTCTTGTTTGGAGTACCTGAGACGTGCCCCTCTGAAGTTCTGTGCGATCTTCCTTCTGGGAATGGCAGGTATTGTTTACTGAATGAGAAGAATGAGAAGCTGAAGGATCAGCTCGGAGTTGTGCGGACAAATTGCGTGGATTGCTTAGACAGGACTAATGTTACTCAGGTTGGTTAAGCTCGATGAAGTGGCCTATTTTGTCACTGTTTTCTCCAATGCATGGTGAATTATCATCAGAACCCTTTTCATGGGAATATTACCTTGCAGAGTATGATTGCCAGAAAACTATTGGAATGGCAACTTCGAAGAATTGGTGTGTTTAGTGCAGACGAAACTATCGATGCTCATCCTCATTTAGATGAGCAATACAAAATATGTGAGTTCACAATACTCACACTCAACTTTACGTTCCTTATCTCCTAGCCATTTTAGTTAACGAGAAGGTCTTCTGTTACCATCAACTGTGTAGTGTGGGCAAATCATGGCGATGCGATAAGCATTCAATATTCTGGTACCCCAGCTTTGAAGGGAGACTTTGTCAGGTATTCACCATTACCAAGCGTGTGGGTCCTGTTCTTCTCAGTGCTCAGTGGACGGGATTTTGATGCTTATATAGGCAAATGTTTGATAATTCCCAGGTATGGTCAGCGAACAATTGAAGGAATTCTAAAAGATGGGTGGAATGCTCTTCTTCGTTATTATTTGAACAATTTTGTTGATGGCAGAAAACAGGTCAGTGATTTTCACTTTTCGAATTAGTTGTATGTCTATTTCTTATCAGGCCTCCGCCTGTTCCAGTCCATTGCTTATTCTCTTATAATCTTTTTCATGAAGGATGCAATTGACCTGCTTCATGGACATTATATTGTCTCGGTTAGTCGTGATATGTCTGCTCCATCTCAGGGAGGAGGCCTTGAGAGGTTCGCTGTGAGTGTTATGCCTACACAAAACAGTCTCCGTACTTCTAGTTAGTAGGCTGTGATCACATGGCTGTTTCTTCCCCTATTTTTCTCTTATTGTCTCTCATTTTTCATATTTTTTTATCCTCAGTCCTTTCCAGCGGCTTTGTCTGTAGTCTTGGTCGGATTCTTCTTCTCGTTCATGTCCTTGAGGCAAGGTGAGTAATTGTCTTTCTCATTAACCCTGCACTTTGTTTCTGAACTGCCAGTTACGAGCTCTGAGACAACAAATCCGGATGGTCTTAAATGCCGTCAGATTTTTCTTCGTGTATTCCCAGAATAGAGGCCCTTCATAAAACAGTCTTTGCTTTGTTTCTGCTTGTGATGCAAATTCTTATCTAGGGCGGGCATTGAATCAATGAGCTGCTTGCTATTTCGCAGGTCCATTCCAGTTCTGGTACTTGTTCTATTCTTTGATCTGGGCGAGCCTGAGTATTGCAGTGGCAGCATATGTCAAAGCCAATGGTCGAATGTTTTGCAACCGACCTCGTCTGCATCAGCCTCGTTGATCCACGTGGTGGATTACCAGTTATTCCACTTTTGATTTGCTTATCCTAATTGTCGCATGTTGTATTAATTCTTTTCACTGAATAGTAGGCCTTGGCCAAACTGTAAAGTTAACAATTTTCCCGATTTATTTTGAGATGTGGCCGGAACTGCTTCATCGGGCTCTGATGATTGCGCTAAGACTCTTTCCAAGATTACTAACACAAATGAACTAAGAGGACCGGATTAAATTCGTGTATAGCATGAATATTGATGTTAAAGTACATGCGAACACTCAGTTACCAGCTTAAAGAGAAATCGACACTTTTAAGTGTCAGACGTGTTTTCTTCTTTTTCTATATGTAAGAGTAGTTCCGTTGGTAGTCTACAAACGCCCATGCTAACTGGGACAATCCGGTCTCTGGCCACAGAACAGCAGGAGAATACAATCGACTGTTCGCAGTTTGCTATAGCAGGAAACTTTGCTTAAACGAGTCTCACCTGAGCTTTGGATCACGACATCCAGATGGCGATGAGTACCCATCACGACTTGAAAAAAAAGAAATTACGACTTGAATATGGGGTCTAAAAAAATTTCATCGTCCTGAGGAATTTGGGGCCTCTAGCAGTCCTCATGGTATGATGTCCTTCCTAGCACAAAATCACGACTTAAATTTCGAAACATTAAATTTTTTTCAAAACAATCAGTATAAACCTCCAACTGTTAGATCTCACGTCGTTTATCATACAACAACTCACAGTCACCAAAATGACTTAGTTCGGGTGGTCCATATAATCCTGCCTTCACCCTTTCATATTCGGTCCCAAACCATCATCCTTTCCACAGCTGTCTCTCACTTTTGGTCGCTGACGTTACCAGATCCCCACAGGGAGTTCTAACAAGACCATTTGTATCCATCGATGTCAGGAGGGTAACGTTCATTCATTTGAGGAACTGGCCTTAGTGGAGCGAATATGAGAAAGGCACCATACATTAGTCAGAGCTAGATAAGCTTACTTGCATCAAGCACCAACCCATGGCAGAATATCAACACTAAGATTCAGGTTCCATGTTTACATTGGCATCAGCATCCTCATCAGAGTCTTCAGCGGGAGTTTCCGGGAAGAACTTCTCTTCAGGGTACAGGTTCTCAAAAAGCTGCCATGGTAAAGATGGAGTGAATAAAATATTATTATACCAGGATAATACTTCCCACATAAAAATCTAGTCCAAGAAAATTTATTTAATATGTTAATTTTTACCTGAATTGTTGCCAGAATCACATTGTCGTAGTCCAATCTGCCATCTGGTGTAGGTGCCGAGCAGATTGCGTCATAATGACCCTAAGCAGCAGAAATAAAGTATCTCAATAAAGTGTCAAAAAGAAAAAAAAACACACACACACACACACACAACAATTGTGTGGACCATCAGATGCCTCCACTTGATGAGGAGGGGATAGACAACTTCAAAATGTATGAGAATTCTTTGAAGTCCAATTGGTGGCAAAAAGCGAGTAGCAACTGCTTCGATTGACTGACTGATAATTTCAATTGATCAAATTGCTGAGAACGAAGGGGAAAATCATCCAAGAGAAAAGGCTAGAAGAAAACCTCAACTAATTCTTGAACGTAAAACGCTTTCCAAATTACAGGAAGTGCACCGGCATTCTTAGCATCGCTGGTAGAATCAGATATGCTTCCAGAAGTTTCTGTATTGTCGGAACCCAGATTTACCAGAGCATTTATAGCTTCCTGTAGTGATTCCTTCCCCTGAACAGCTTCAGAACACAAGGTCGAAAGATAAAGCACAAACCTGAACAAAAGGATTAAATCAACTCATTTGATATAATTCTCAGTGATGCTGGATTAATATCTCAGGTATCCTCTAATACTGGAGAAAGGTGAATGCCCCAATGTGAATCAGATGTACAGTTATTAACAAGACCCTAGCAATAAAAGCGTGTAATGGCTAAAACCACACCAAGAAACAAACTTACATCCCCGGGGGACAAATAGCCATATTTCCACCAATTTGGAGAGCTCGTACTGCTGTAGCTTGCTGAGGAAACAGACCTGCAGGTTGTGGAAACCAACAAAATGTGGTTAGGGTAATTACTGATGCAGATCTTTCATGCTAAAAGTCTTTGACAAAAAGGGCAAAGACACTTTGATTATGCACATTGAGTAAGCACATCTTACTTTGTGGGGGGAAGATGACCAGAACATTAGAAACATCAGGCCTAAGGGAAGTTCCCATAATGCATATTGCGCGGGCAACTTTTGTATAGGAATCCGTCAAATTAGGATTCTCAGGGTGATCTGACAAAGAATCTTGTGGGTTTGATTTTTTCATGTCTGATGGAATCTTGTAGGATGGATCCAGGACCAGCTGATCACTATATATATCCTGATCAGAAGCTAATTTAACCCCTCTATATTGCCCACTCTGCAGGATTTAAAGATGAATTAAAAAAACTTGGGCGTGTGCTCTAAAGTTTTCAAGATAAACAAAAATATGTGGTATAACTACCTCATCCACATGCAAATCAATTATTGGCATTCTCAAAACCTGAAAAAAGGAAATCGAATAACTTGGTTAGCAAAGTATATAAAGTTTAACTAGCCTTCCCAACCGACATAGTGACCCAATCAGACCCAGAATATAGATATAAGATTTTACAGCATGGAGTAACAAGAACTGAGCAATGTCACTAGCCACGTTGGCTAGGACGTTTCATGTTCGTCCATGGACAATTTATGAAACTTACATGAATGCAACCTTTTACAGCAGCACGCCGGCAAAAGGCTTGAGGAAGCTCTCCCTGGCCATAAATGGGATAAATCATAGCCCCTGGAGCATTTGAAAACCTGAAAGTTACAATATCTAAGTACTTGCCACCAAACTTATTTTCAATAATGACTTAAATCTTATACTAGAGTAAACAATTCAAAGCTATTATCAGAAACATTTAGATAACATTAAAATGGCATTTCCTTCCAGAGAGTTAAACTAAAACGGGACCAACATTAAGTATTGTCCATAATTGTCCGAAAATGAGTTTCCTCATCTCAGGAACAGTGTGCCCCATGAACTCGATGAGAATTTGACTATATTAAAGTCATCCTACGCCATACAGTGTCTGAGAAACCAGGCATAAGTATCTTCAGGTATTAACTTGTATAAAATAACTAGTACCTATGTCCATTATGCCACAATGAACTTGCACTTCAACGCATTCTCCCTCAAAAAATGACATAAGGAAGAGATAAGCTTTAAATCTGCATAAAAATGGACTTATACTACAATGAACTTTCACTTCAATGCATTCTCCCTCAGAAACAATAAATGGACCCTAAACGACAAAGGAAAAGAAAAAACCTGCTGACAGAGGAGTTGTACAACACCAGACGCTCTATTCCATCTTTTGTACTGAGGATGTGCTTACAAAACTTTTTTTCATCCTGGTCATAATCGGCCATGGCTATTGCATAAAGAATAATTCTGCAGGTGAAATTTAAATATCATTCGCTACAGTAAAAGTAATCTAGCTAAGCCATCAAGGATACTAGAAAGATAAATAACAGCAATCAATCCACAGCTTTTGCTGCTATGAGCTACATCAAGCATTACATACAATTGCAGTTACCACGTCATATCCACTACCACTAACATTAGATCAGACTATAGAGTGCTCAAACAAATAGTTCATAAAGAATCAAAAGCTAGCTCAGGTATTTTGAAGACTTAAAACAGTAGCATGACCCCGTAATCAACCCAAATCAAGTACCATCATGTTCAAAGTGTTACAGGATTTATTGAATGAATTAGACAGACTGAATGTGATATCCCCAACTGTGAACCATTCTACAACTAATAAGTGATCAAATTTGATGCGCCAATGATGGAAACAGCTTCTCTGATCAATCAAATCTAAGCTTCTAGCTAATCAGTTTTGAGTCAACCCTCTGACAACAACAATAAGCAGTAGGAATCCAAGACAATGCCATTAGTTACTTCTTTATCCTCTCTGGCAGCCGCGATTCTGTGAGAAAATCGACGAAAGGCCGCTGTAGATCATCGTCGCTAATCTTCTTCTCTTCTTGTGCATGCTGCTGTACAAGCTTAAAGAACGTCATCAACAGATTCTTCTCCTGCAATCTCAACTTCTTATCCTTAAAAATCTTAGACCGCGTGTCTGGGACACTCTCCAACTTCCCTTCATCCCAAATTAACAACTCATCAATCGCCTTGAACTCCAAGTACTGATTCACACCTGACCTAAGGATTATCTCGATGGCCTTATCGGCACAGAACAAAACCCTTGGCCCAGACACGTCTAAAATGAACTTCCTGGAATCCTCGGGGCACGCTTCGGGGACAATATCGACATCAGAGTAGACCGAGCGATGGGTAAGCAGGCGATCTCCGGTGGACAGCTCGGGTGGGCAGAGAAAGGAGGAGAAACCGGTCGGCGGGATGGAGGAGGAATGGGAACCGTAGAAGGGGTTCGGGTCGAGGTGGAGGACCGATTTTCCAGCGGAGGCCGCTGCGGCGCCGAGGATTGATTGGGAAAGGCCGGTGCCGACGATGATGAGGTCGAACGTCGTCGGATCGATCGGCGGGTATGGCGGGAGGTCGGCCATCTCTGGGCGGCGGTGGGGCGGTCTCTCCAGAGGTTTGGTTTTTCAAATATTAGAAAGACGAAATGCCCTCAACTCCACCGTTTCATTCTGATTAATCAGAGGGTTGTTTTGATAATTCATAAAGACGCATCTGCACCTTTCCGCCAGCGAACACGACTGGTGGGACTTACAGGACACGGAGAGGGGAGGATGGCAGCGCCTGGCAAATGCCTACTCGTCACCGGCGCTCCGGTAACACTCCACCGATCAATCCCGATGCCCTTTGCATCTCCTCACCTTGAATCGCGTCCATTGTAGCTGAATTGGTCGTTTTCGCGCAGGGAGTGGGGAAGACGACGCTGATAACTAGAGTCTTCGAAGCCCTCAAGGCCTCAAACCCTAACCTGAAGGTTGAGGGTTTCTACACCCGTGCGTTGCGATAACAACTGATGCTTTCTACTTCGGTCTTCCTTTGAAGTGGCCGAGGGTTTAGTGATGTGGTTGGGGATGATTACAGGTGAAATCAGGGAAGGAGGAGGGCAGAGGGTTGGATTTGAGGTCGTTACATTAGACGGGCAAACGGCTCCGCTTGCGTCGTCCACCATTTCTACGTAATGCCGTCCTCATGATGCTTTGGAAAATCTTATTGGATAGTTTGTCCGGGATGATGTGGATCTGCTAGTTTCACTTCCTGATTGAATTATTTCATTCAGCACTTGTGGAATCGATATGCTGTGCATAGATTCATTTGATAATCCCAATTGAGTTGACTAGTTGGTTCAGGTGCTGGAGTGGAATCAATTTTGTTTGTTAGATCTTTTGGGAGTCATTTAAGCTTTAGCATGTTACCCACATTGTGTTTACTTTCACTTGTGACACTGGTGTTGGCCTGGAAGTCCCACTGCTTGGATTTTACTGCTGAATTTAACGCCATGACAAGCATTTCGGTGTAGTTTTGCTTGCTAATTTTGGCTACTGTCTGAGAAAAATTCCTTTGTTGCAGCTCTGATTCTCTTAGATGGCCGACTGTTGGTAGATACAAAGTGGATATAGCATCATTTGAGTCGCTGGCTTTACCGGTACTGCAGGTAGTGCGATTTGATAGTCATGTGACTGCGGGACAGCATATTCTTTCTTCATCAGTGCGATGCACTCTTCAGTTCTCCAGTTTCCTTACCATTGTTTCACTGACATTGTCATAATTCAGAAAACTAGGGTGAACACGTCAGACAGTGCCCAGAAACATTTCTTTTGAACCCAGTCAGTCGATCACACTGTTTTTGTACCGTTACTAATTCGGCGATTCGGTGACGCTGTAGTCACAGATGTTGTAGTTTTACTTGCTGATCTGATAGCCTTCCTTTTCCTGCCAACCTGTCCTATCCTGTCTTCTTTCAAGGCTCATTCTTTCTAAATGCCTATCTGCTGTTCGGGCCTTCGAATACTTCCTACTTTGTTTGTTATTGAGTTTATGAATCGTTTGCATGTCTTTCCAGGTAAAAGAAGACACTGATCTCTACATCATCGACGAAGTTGGTAAGATGGAACTTTATAGTTCATCGTTCTTACCTGCTGTTCTCAAGGTTCTCGCATCCAACGTTCCTGTTTTGGCATCTGTACCCATTCCTAAATTCGGCCGTGACTTTCCTGGAGGTATATGTCCGCCGAAATTTTGTTTGTTTCCTCTAGTCAGTACCTGCAACTTAACTTCTGAGAGAATCAGTGCTTTAATCCTAGGTAGGACCGCTGCCCAGGTATTCTTCTCATGTAATGTTTGCAATCTGCAGTTGCAAGGGTGAAGAACCATCCAGGAGCAAAAATGTACATGTTGACCGCCAGTAATAGAGATGCCATCAGAGACCAGGTATACTCTGAACTGTCCGACCTACTCATCAGGCGCTCAACATGACTCCGCCTACCAGATTCCAACGAATCCCCATGAGGAAGTACGTCGGTGCAAGAATCTGGTATATCTCATCAACTATTGTTTGGAACATAGTATTGCAGACCTTTTTTCCCTCTTTAATGCCTGCATATTTTTTTCTTGCAGAAGTTTTGATTAGTATTTATAATCTTAATTTGACAATTTACACATGGAAGAGACAAACTAATCAATCCTGCATTGACGGGGTAGCACATGGGACGATAACTTATGTAACTTGAACAATGGACCTTAATATTCTTTCAGTGTGTTTTATTATAACAGGGGGTTGTTCCATGTGCAAATGCTAGTTAGTGTCAACTGTCAACAACCTATGTGAAGCCTTTTTATTTATATGGATAACGACGGCGGCACATGCTGAGGTCGGCATATTTAATAGTGAGTCAAAAGATACAGACAAAAGGGCGCCGTTCCCTTTTTTGTCTGGATCCAAGTCACGACAAACTCTTATGTCAATCCACGTGTCACTTTCCTGAATAAATTTAAAAATTGGGAAATAAATATCATTATTTTGGATGTGGGGATTTTCTTTCCCTTTTAATATTAAAATAATACAACTAAATAGAGAATTTCCCATTTTATCGGAAAATCAAAAACGAAAAGACCCCGCGCGTGCGCAGGACAGGCTCTCCCTTGCTAAGTTACGCCGTAGTGCGCACAATACCCACAAAAAGACGCCCCACACCAACGAAAAATCGTCGTACTTTAACGCCCTCACTCGATCTCTCCCTTGTCTTACCCAAACCCACGCAATCGTTTCGGACGTTGCTTCCTCCTTTTCGTCTCCCGTCCCCATCACCCTCTTCGACCTTCCCCCGGTGCACGACTCCCTCCCCTCCCTCGTCCCCCGAACCTCCTAACCGCCTCCGCTATACGTGACGATCACGATCCTCGGAGATGATGGAATGGGACGAGCGCGAACACCACCACCACCACCAGGCCGCGGAGAACGACTGCGGCCGGAGCAATGCGAGCGGACCGGCCGTGCCTTACGTGAAGGTTATGACGGACGAGCAGCTCGAGACACTGAGGAAGCAGATCGCCGTCTACGCCTCGATCTGCGAGCAGCTCGTCGAGATGCACAAGAACCTCACCGCTCAGCAGGATCTTGCAGGTTTCGTTTGCCTTCTCTGATTCTCGAGTCGGTTCCCGATTGGAGAACCTTCGCGGCGTTCGCGGGCCGTGGATTTTGACGGCTTTTGTTGTTGATTGGATTGCTTTGGTTTTCCGATCAGTGAGTTCGCATTGCGGATTCCGTAGTCACTGTGCCAACTTAGGATGCTTCTACAGTGCCGTCTACAGTATTTTAAACTTAGGTCGCGCATACCTAATAGGCGGATGTTTTAGCGATTTTGGTTGTTGCAAATAGTTACTGCGAATGTTGGCATGCCGTTATGTTGCAAATAGTTTCTTTGGTTATGATTGCCGCCCTTGGCAAGGTATTCCCTCTTGTAAACATTGATTGATTTTGATCACGTCAGGAGTTAGGTTGGGGAATCTGTACTGCGACCCTCTGTTGACATCTGCCGTTCACAAAATCACCGCCAGACAGAGATGGACTCCTACTCCGGTGCAGCTTAAGATTCTGGAGTGCATATTTAATCAAGGCAATGGAACTCCCAGCAAGCAGAAGATCAAAGAGATAACTGCTGAGTTGAGTCAGCATGGTCAAATATCTGAAACAAATGTTTACAACTGGTTTCAGAACCGGCGCGCGCGATCAAAGAGGAAGCTGCAGAATGTGGCGCCTAACAATGCGGATTCTGAGGCTGATACGGAAGTTGAGTCGCCAAAGGAGATCAAGACGAAGGCTGAGGTCTACCAGTCCCAGAAAAATCTGGCTGCACAGAATGGGGACATGTGCTTTCAGGGATCCGAGATGAGCTCTGAGTTGAACTTTGCTGATTCACATGCCAAGGTGGAGAACATGTGTCCTTCCGATGGAAGCCTCAGATCCAGAAGAAGCTTGAGCTCAATGTCATTTTACAATGAATTGCTCAATGGTATGTCTTTCCAACAGAAATCCTTTTAACTGGTCTGCCTTTTTCTTGAAGGCTGCAGTTTTTATCCTTATGGGTGGCCGTTCTTTTATATGTGATGATTAGTGAACTTTATATTGTTTGCTCTCAATGGGATTGATCGTTTTTGGATGACTACCAGTTTCTGAACTGATTGACTTATTTGGACACAAGTCTTAACCCGATAGGAAGTATGAAAAAGAGAAAGTTATCGGCCATTAAACCAGCAAACCTTTTATTGAATTCGGGTTCTCTCTCCCTTCATTTGCTCCAGTTTTCATTTATTCATCAACGGAATTCATATGTGATGAGCATTTGCAATGTTATTGCAGAATGCGCAAGCTCATATCCCGTGTTTGGTCAAACAGATGAGATGTTTTCATTGCAGAACCTGACTGTTTTTCAGGGAGTGAACAGCTGAACGGGAAGATGGAAATACCGGGAAATTATGGTCTTTACCACCATGAAGACGACTTTGACATTACGGGGTGATTAGGCTGTTCCCGAGATGAACAGAAGAGATGCTGTTATTGCCAGAAACTCGGCTTGTTAAAAAGATTCCCAGAGATTAATGACAGCAGCAGGATGATGGCATGAAGGGATTTTTCGAGGTAGCTTTGAGGAATGAGCTCTTTATAGGCTTGCTGTTTGCATAGTGTGTGTAACTAACTACTCCCGTGCTTTCAGTTTGCGACAATGTCTTCCCACATCCGGTTTGTTTGTGGGTTTTTATCAGCGTGCTCTTGTAGAAGGCCCGTCGTTTGATAAGGGGGCCAGTGCATAATATCACGTGTCAAATACAAATAAGAGAAAATGAACAATAACATAACATGCGATAAGAATGCCCGAAGAAGAAGCTACCCTGCCCTTCGGCATTATTTACGAAATTTTGAAAATTTTCGAAAGCAGGTGTTTTGAACATGAAATAGAGAACAAAGCTCCTGTACATGTATGTATGCCTCCCACCTCCGTTAGGAAGTCTGGGGCAACAAGAAAAAGCCCTACTCCCACCTCCTGTGTTCCTGCCTAATCATCCTTCAGACAATTCAGAGTCCAAAGCAAAACGCTTCTACCGTGAAGTTTGCAGCTTTAAGGCCAAACATACGGCGAACTAACGTGAGTATCCCTCGGATGCGTTTGAAATTTCCTGGGTGTTGTGGGTTTTAGATTAAGATTTCAGGAATTCTTCGGTTGGATTGATCGAATTATACTGGAAAATTGTTAGTTTTTGAGTTCGCCAGACTTGGGGAAGTGAGGGATTGGGTGTAATGAGTTACGTCGCATGCTGCTCGTCTTTGAGATCCTTGATGTGGTTTTTGATGGTCCTAGGAAGATTCAAGGAGCGATGAATGAATCTTCGAGGTCTTCCTTGCTGGGCTTGTAATATTTAAAACTTCGGATGGCCTCGTCTAATCTTGGCTGGATGACAAAATCTCCATTTTCAGATTTGATTTTGTTATCTGTTTTTTGACTGGGAGGTCCTGTTGTTTCTGTGGATTTTCTTTCAGGTTCGAAGATAGATGGTGTGGCATCGGATGGAGTGATCTAATCAAGGAAGTTAAAGATGGAACCTCGAGTATGTGGTGTCAATCAGTAGGCTGCTGGTGTGCTCTTGCCACCGAGGAAGAGGCTTCTTGCGAATTCTGAGATAGACTGGAATTGGCAGGCGCTGTGTGTCAACTTCCACTCTCCCGTTACGTCAGGTGTATTTGATGCCCGGCTCATCTGTTTGTTGAACTCTCATTCCGATAAATCCAACCTATCTCATGAGGAGATTGCAGAGGCTGCAATCTCAGCTGCCATGACAGCAGCTAAAGCTGCTAGGGCAGCTCGAGCCCTTCAAGATGAGAAGGCTGCTATCGCAGTGAAGGCCATGGCAGCTGCCAAGAATGCCTTAGATTTAGTAGCATCTTTTTCCGAGGAACCGGAAGGCAAGGACCGGTATTTGAAGAGAAATAAGGCCAAGAAGCATGTCCGGTGAACTCCTTTGCATGGGAAATGAAATTTATTCGAGAACTGTAGTGCAAATGAAGTTGCTCGAAGCTTGCATCGTGGTATGAGTAGTTCCCCTATTAAACTTGAGCTTTACTGGAGAAATGACATGAAGGGTGTTAGGAAGAAGAAACCCCGGCGTTTGAATGCGGTCGAAGTGGACACTGCTAGGTGTGATGGACAAGTTGTTGCCGTTCTCAAGGACTAGTAGAATAGGCGAGGCAACTGCTTACCAAAACAGGGAGAAATCATTCAGGTTCCCGGGTAATCCTGTCGAATGGGAGGAAACAGAGAGTGAATGAGAAGAGGCCAATGACTAGGGTAAGCCTGATGCAAAATGGGAAAGACTCCCATCGGTCGATCGCGTTGCGAGTAGTCCTCCAGTGACCGGGGACTCCACATCACTGTAAATTATTGCTTCACCCCGCTACAATGCCATGCCTTCCGTGCCCATGCCTATGCAGAAGCGGGTTTTCGGGGATCAAAACGAATGAAATCCTGGGAAGATTGCGCAAACGCCAGGAACTGTAAAGACTTGAAGGCGAGAACAGAGGCAGGAATGCAGCAGTGTTTCGCAAAGGGCCTGGATCTTTTCCTTACTTTTGTGAAAATATTTTGAATTAAGTTTAAGGATTAAATGTTACAATCAATGGATTCAATTGCCAGACCAGAAAATATCATAAAAATATAAAAGAAAAGAAAGAAAGACAGCGCATAAAATCATGTAGCAAAAATGTTGTCCCAAAATTTTATTTTGGAACATTACGAATTCTCTTCACCTTGTAATCTCAAGGATGCTCGCTCACTCCGACTTCAAGCTTCTACATTACCTTCGCTTTGTGACACCAGCCATGGATGCTGCAGGCACTGCTGAGCTGTCGGCCGCTTCTCTGGGGCGAAGTCTAGAAGTGGGTTTAGGAACTCCGCGAACTCACGGGCTTCGGTCTCGGGGAACTTGTACCTGTCCACAAGCAGTCTATCCATCGGGCATGATTTCAGTCTACGGATCCTCTTTAGGTCGCCATATCTGTCGAAGAAATCCTTTGACTTAATTCCTCCAGTAGCAATCTGATCAGCGATCAAGGAAGCGAGGATTAGTTTTCGAAAGCTTGAAAACTTATTAGCATAGAAAAAACCAAAGAAGCGAAGAATTGGGCGCAGTTACCTTCTTAGGTATCTTGCCAAGAAGCTCCATCATCAGCGCGAGATGATCCTGAAATCATTCATAAGTATTCCCTCGTGACACTTCATTCGCTGAAAAGTGGCCATGGTAAAGTTCAGGTCTTCCAACCCGAATGTGGATGTGTGATTTACATACCTCATCCTCGCTGAATCCTTGACCGACTTTGGGGGCGAATAACATGTCGCCAGTAGCAAGCTCAAAGGCTGTGCAAGCAAACGACCACATGTCTACCAAAAACGAGTATCCGGACTGTAGAATCACTTCAGGAGCTCTGTATTGTCTTGTCTGTATCTCTTCTGCGAATCGCTTGTCAGCCAAACAGGCATTTCCAAAATCAACTAGTTTACAGCTGAAGTCAATGCCATCTAAGTTTCGTTGAGATTTCTGAGTCACTCCCCCCGTCGGAGATTTCCTTCCCGAGATCTTGGCGGCAGCCCTTTTCGCCCTTCTTTTCAACCTTTTCTCTATGATACTCATGGTCGAACCGCCGTTCAAGTTCCCCTCTTGCCTCTCGAGCACAGGAGCAGCACCGGACCGAATTGGGTCTTTAGCAGGGTCGATGGTTGAACAGAGAAGTATGTTTTCAGGCTTCAAATCGGTATGTATAAGGCCAAGTTCACGATGCAAGTAGTCCAGACCAATCAAAATGCATTTGCAGATCTCCCTGACTTTGTTCAACTCGAGGCCTTTGTAACGATTATATTTGATCAGTTGGAGTAAGCTGTCACCCATGAATTCGAGGACCATGCAATGATGCTGCCCATTGGGCCCCGAGTGCTTGAAGTGGTCAATCAGTCGGACGATGTACTTGGAGTTTTCAGGGTCACCCTCCGCAATCGCTAACCGGAGTTCAATCTCGTGAAGGGCGGCCTGGGCAAACTGTGCTGCACTCTTCTGAATCTTCAGCGCGACATATTTCTGAATAGACAACATACCAAGAAAAGCACAATCAACAAGACAAGAGCTATAATTCAGATGAAGGTAACAGAGATGAGCACGAAAGAGAATGCAGGTGATGCACATTAGTTCCAATCATTCAGAACCAGGCGCGAGAACCCGGAAAGCAAGCAAGACCAAAATTAAAAGATTCGTCGCACAGGTCAAATTGCAACAACCAAAACCAGTTATCTTTTTCTGGTAGGAACCATTAAATGCAACTGCTTCATGCCTGGAGACGTTCTCTTCACAAGCTTTCCCATGGAGAACAACTGGTTCATCTCTAAAAAAAATCAGAGCTGAATAAGAACAAACAATACATTGATCCAGCTCCAATGATCCTAGCATTACCAAACACAGGCACATACAGAGAGAGGAGAGGGTGGGAGAGGGATTGTGGATATTACAGAGGAGAGGGTGTCGAAGGCGAGCCAGACAGTGGAGAACTGACCCCAACCGAGCTTCCTCTGGGCGACGTACTTCCCTCCCCCAAACTGATCCCCTATTCGGACAGCATGGTAACCTCCCTTCCTGTAATTCTCCATCCCCTCGTCCTCCTCTTCCGACCCCCCTGACGACGAAGAACACGACATCCTCCCGGCACCTCCTTCACCAGCCCACCTCCTAAGTCCCAACCTTTTCCGAGTTTCCGATCGCGGGTCGATCCCAAACGGATCCAAAATGGATGCCAAAAGGCTCTCACCTTTAAGAATTACACGCAGAAATAAAAGGTGGGTGATGGGAAAAACAGAGGAAGTGAATGAAAGGAAAGAAGAAGAAGAAGAAGGGAAAGAGAGAATACGTGTGTGGGAGATGCAATGCAGGGGGATCGTTTGTTCTCTCCACTTTTCTCTCTTCTTTGCCCAAATGTTGTCTTCCTCTTCTTCTTTTTCTTCTTCCTTCTTACATCCTCGTTATGTTAGTAAGAAAAACAAACGACAGAATCTGTATTTTCCTTTTTATTTACTCAACAAAGTTTAGGAAACAAAAGTACCGATGAAATAAGCATGATTGGATAACATCACATCGTTCCTATCGTTGTGTGTTTTGGGCACCGACTTTATTTAAATATTTGCCTTTACATCTTTATGTCAGCAGGGCATTTATTATTATGTGATTTATTTTATTCCTTTTTCTAAGGAATGGTGCTATTATCATCGGAAGAGTTATCATTTTATAAATTTTTATACGCCTGGGATCCATACTAGTGCCAGAATCTTTCGAAGTTTTGACATATGGTCTTATCGTGTGTGTTGATGGAGAACACGCTGCTAACTAAGCCCAAATACATTTCTCCTCAAACATCATAACTTGTCGAATTTGTCAGAGAGCACATAGACAACAGCCCAGATTGTAGAGAATGTCCTGTATTCATTTTTCTGGGAAGTGAAGGTGCAGTGATTGAAGATAAAAAGAGCATTACTCAAACAAGAATCCGGGGTCAGCTACAGATTTTATCCAAAACTAAGCCAAGAGGAAACTACAAGAAAAATGCCTCAGATTTTTACAGCTATGGTTTTTGCTGTGGTTTTCTTTTGGTGCAGAGAAGGAAGCAAGCAAAATCGCCTGCTCGATACAATTAACAACAACCGACTGACCTATTCGGCATAGCCATCCATTGCCAAAAAAATCTAATCACATACCGTTCAACACCCCCTTGAGGACGTCGAGTCCTTCCACCGATATGCTCCTCCTCTTGCACGACTTTGGGATCTCGATCTTCAGGGGTGGATCGCATGAGAAGCAGACGACGAGGACTGTCAGGTTGTCGCACGTGTTGCGCTGGAGCGCCTCCTTGACGAGGGCTCTGGAGCATCTTTCTGGGTTGTTGTGTTTCATCAGCTCTCCCCGGACCATAGTAACCGCACACTGGCTGCTCATCACGTCCCACAGGCCGTCGCACCCGATTATGAGGAACTCATCTTCTTCTGTCAGCACTAGCTCTTCCAACTCCGGCTCCGAGCTCAGTGGACCTTTGGAACCTTTAGAGCCTTTGATGTGCCAGTCCCCGATGGCACGTGCCACCGACAGCTGGCCATTAAGATAGCCATCGTAAATAACTCCGCCCATTTTCTCTATTCTCATCCTTTCGGAAGTGCAGTTCGGTTTGTGGTCCTTTGACAGCTCTACCGCCCTTCCCCTTTTTCCCAGAACAGCTCTCGAGTCACCAGCATTAGCAATCACCAGGGTTCTGCAAAAGCACACAATCAGTAAGTGATTGCAACTGCAGAGAGATCAAATGGATGTCATTTCTAGTCATTCCTATCCATCGAATTGCATAATCTTAATTCAAAGCCATATATCATCACTACGCCACATTCTCACTCTGGCCTTGGCAGACATTCAAGATCATCAGATTTCCAGAAAGAGGGGCAAACGAGTCTCCTCACCTTCCTAAAATTAGGGCAGTCAGTGCAGTTGTCCCAGATGAACTATCCAAGCATTTTGCATTAGCAAATGCAAGATCCGCTTTCGCAAAAGCACTCTTCACAGCTTTCTTTATGCCAAGTGGGAAGTTAGAGTCGTCGACGATAAACTTAAGGAGGTTAGTCTTGATAAATGCTGCTGCATCGATACCATTATGCCCGTCGAATACCTGCAGTGCAGCGAGAGAAGTTGGTGCGCACCAAATAAATCAAAGGTGCATAAAAACTCATGACATACCCCATAGAATGCACTAGGAGAAGGCACATCCATGCTCCAACCCATGTGCTCGTTCAGATTATCCATGCAAATATGTTCATCTTCCATGTACTGTTTGGGCCCTTTCTCCGAACAACTGCCCGAGCGGAAAACAGGAAGAAATTCCCCCGATTTCTCCGCCACCGGTGACCTGAAGTTCGTCATCCCGTCCTAGAAACAGCGATCAATCCCACAAAAAACGTATTCAAGAGCAGGCGTAAGTAACAACTATCGCTGCAAACATTCCTCCACTTACGAATTCCATCAAACAACCCGGGATCACATCGAACCAAGCTACACCTACCGAATCATTCAGCCAAGCCGTGCTGCTACAATGCCGCATCATGGACAGGCTCCTGGGTGGCTTCCCTCTTCTCGTGGAAGGCATGCTATTGACAAAATCTCCATCCTCATCCTCCATGGAGTTGACGCTCCCCTTACCCCCCCACAACCTCGACACGCCCTCAGACGCGTTCGCCGTGGACCCATTGACCTCCGCCATCATCTCCCGCCGTTTCACTCCGCCGCCTAACCGAAAGAACAGAACTTGCGATCACCCATCAAACATTTCCTCGCGAAAGAAAATGGAGAAACGTTGCCCACAAAGGTTTTCGACCAAATCACGCATCTTGGACTCAAAATCACACAGAGCCAAGGAATGGGAGAAGGGGAACGGAGGGCCATCTAGAGGTAAGAGATTGCAGATTTCTCGCTCGGACATTTGGAGCAGAGGTTGCTCCATGGGACGACACCTGGGATGGAAATGGGAAATGAGCACGGGAAACGGAAACGGATGTAAAAACTCTCAGATTGTGTCCAAAGTTCGTTGCTTTTAGGGTGGATTGACAGAAAGGGCTTAACCATGACATTGTTAGCGAATTTCATAGCTTGACCCGACAGCGCGCGTATAAATATGGAGGATGTAATAAATGGCAATGAAATGAGTACATCGGCATAAACCCTTATAAACACCGAGACCATGGGAGAACAAGGTTCTGCGGCGGAGAAAGGGCTGGCCGCCGCAGCCGCAGGCGGAATCTCCGTCGAGGAATGCGATGACATGATCCAGAAAAGCCTCAAGAGTGAGTAATCCCCGGCAATCCCTCCACGCTTCTTGAATCTTTTCTTCCCTTGTTCAAATGGCGGGTGTTGAAGTTTTCTTTTGGGGATTTTGTAGCACCCACGGTGAAGTTCCTAAGAGAGCGTTTGGCGAAAGCCGGATGCTCGGTAGGGCCAGATTTGATCAGGGCAGTCACTTGTGACAAGCAAATCACCGGCGGATATGTGCCCGGCAAAGGGGTAGTGTTGTTCACTGTGTATGTTTTTCATTTGGATCGAGTCCTTCGTTTGCTTTGTTTCAGTTTCCTAAGTTTTTAGCATTGATTTTGGTTACTACTTGCTCAGCTATGTCGTTCGGGATCTATACTGTTGGATGAGTGCAACCGAATGTCTCTTTGATGTCGAAAATGTTAGCTGATCTTGGTGGAGAAAGGGTGGATTGAGGTGATTCATGATTGTTTTTAAATCGAGGTTCTGTGATCTAAGGGTGGGCACGAGTACATGAGCTGTGATAATCGTGGAGCACAAAAGCTGAATTTGCCCCACCTGTGCTGTCAAGGTCTTCGATTTGTTAAGCAATCTGGTTAATGGTTTTTGTGTTTATATTTCTTAAGAGGAGGTGATGGCACACCATAATAGAGTTATGTACTTATGGCTTAAGTATGACATCAGTCACTAATATTGAATTCCATATTGTGATGTGTGGAAGAGCTGAATATTTGTTTTCTGCAATTGTTAACCAAAGCCTCATATACTTGTTTGCCAAGTTTTTTGTACTGACACCATATTTTCTTCATGCGAGGGATATTTATTTTATTTGTCCGGTTTCAGATAATTGTGTGTAGCAATAACATGAGAAGTCAGGATGACGTGAATCAGGTTGTCAAACATAAGCTCATCAATGCTTACGATGATTGTCGAGCTGCAAACTTGAACTGGGCTAATTGTGCCCACCATGCTTGTAGCGAGGTATGCATTTATATACACCCAGGTTGCAGGCCCCTCTTTGTGATACGATTTGCTTTTTCATTGGAGGCCATGTTCATTTTCCAGATTCGAGCCAACCACTTGAGTGGTGATTGCCATTACAAACGCGAGCTGCTCCGTGGTAACGTGAAGATTCGGGGCCGTGAACAGGTGCTATAGTTGTTCTATTTTTCTCCTCGGCCTGTGCTGGGTGCGTCTCAAACTTATTCTTTATTTGCAAGATAGGCGACGCTGAGTTAAAAGAGAATCTGTCATAAACTGTGATATGCGTCAATGAAATTCACTGGTTTTAACTGCATTTGAATTGAATTGAATTGAATTGAAGGAATGCGTGAGGAGAAGAGTGCTGAAGGCAGTTGCGGCAAACCCTCACTGCTCCGAGGTAGCGGCGAGCGACGCAATGGACGCCGTTTGGGACATCTGTTACAACGATACACAGCCCTTTGACCGAGCTCCATAAGTCTTTGGTGCTGCCATGGTACTTCTGCTTTCCAACTATCTGGGAGAGTTCACCATTCGCCGCAGACAGACTCTAAAGTAGGGTCAACCCTGAGTTTTGCGTCTATTTTCAACACCCATTGACATGAAAACAGAAGATGACAAAGTAAAAGCAGGTTGGGTTTCCCTTGAAGAGGGGTTTGATCGTTTTTCAGGTTTAAAGGAAAGAATGAATTTCTTGACTTAGCCCAATTTTCTATTACAAAATTTGGCATCCCCTCTAGGCAAGGAAGTTTCTGGGGAAGTAGTGATGAAAGTGATTGATGGCCGAAAGCCACTCAAATGGTCATTAAGAAGCTGAGCCACTGGTTTAACAAGCTATAGACCATCCAACACAACACAACAGTAAGAAAAAGACAACCCAACATCACCGATTACACCCGTAAGCCTCCAGAACCTCCGATGGCCTCACTTCATTTCTCCAACGCCATCCTTATCCGGCCCTCCTCCTTCATTCTTCATTCCTCCCCCATGTTCCCTTCCCTCGGGATTGCTGCCCCCATATAACCACCTCCACTGCAGTACGAAGGGTGGCACAGCTGTTGTAACCAACTGCATGAATTTCCCATTCCACCCTTGTCCTTATTCCCTTTCTCCCATGCCATTCTGGGCTCTTCATCATTCCTCCGGGGCTTCTGGTCCTCAGTCCGGCTCAGTGCTATGAAGCCTGCTTCCTTTGAATTCCGGCCTACAGCCCATCCCGCTGACTCGCCACAGCCCATCCTTCTCAATTCAATTAACTCAACGGCCGCCGNTCCCGCTGACTCGCCACAGCCCATCCTTCTCAATTCAATTAACTCAACGGCCGCCGACCCTTCCTTCCCTTCTTCTTCCATCGACAACTGCATCAATTCCCTTCCCTTGAAAACACCCTTGTCCTCAAGGGTGACATCCGGATATCTCTCCTGAAGATCGTATAAGAACTCCCACGTAGCTGCGTCCTCTGGTTGGTCCTTCCATTTCACTAACACTTGAGTTGCCGCGCGGTTCCCTCTCTTCACCATCTTACGTTGCAAGATGTATTCCGGAACAGATGGAGCAGCAGCTGCAAATGAGGGAAGGCGGTGTTCCACTCTTGAACCGTTCGCCGATCTCTTGAGTCGTGAAACATGGAATGTGGGGTGAATAAGGGAATGCGGGGGAAGCTCCAGCTTGTACGCTACTTCCCCAATCCTGTCTAGAATCTTGTAAGGTCCAAAGTAAAGGGGAGAAAGCTTGTTACCATGCCGCCCGTCCACGGAGCTTTGGCGATGAGGCTGAAGCTTCACATACACAAATTCCCCTATTGCGAACTCCCTTTCCGTACGCTTCTTGTCCGCGATTTGTTTCATCCGGTGTTGAGCTCGAGCAATGTGGAAACGCAGTAATCGGACCATTGCCTCCCTATCCGTCAGCTCTCTGTTCACTGCTTGATTCGTCGAAGTGCCGTTGATGTATGGCATATGAACCGGAGGTTCGTACCCAAAGAGAGCTTGAAAAGGCGACATTTGTATTGCCGAATGATGTGAAGTATTGTACCACCACTCGGCTAAGGGAAGCCACTTCGCCCACATTGATGGGCAATCTCCGCACATGCAACGGAGATATGTCTCCACACAACGGTTTACGACTTCCGACTGCCCGTCCGTTTGGGGGTGGTAGGCGGAGGAGTGTTTGAGCTCGACACCCTGCAATGAAAACAGATTCTTCCAAAAGTCACTAAGAAAGATCGGGTCGCGGTCGCTCACTATTGATTGGGGCAGGCCATGTAGCTTGGATACATGGCTTGAGAACGCCTCTGCTGCTGACTGAGCTGAAACCGGCTGTTTTAATGCAACAAAGTGTCCAAACTTGGTTAATCGATCGACAACCACCATAATAGTCTCCTTGCCGAACGATTTGGGTAGCCCCACGATGAAGTCCATCGTGATTTCAGTCCACACCGAAACAGGAATCGGCAATGGCTGGAGTAACCCGGGCGAGGCAGCCGTATCATATTTGTTCTTCTGACAAATCTCACATTGTTGTATATACCTCCTGATATCTCTCTCCAGCCCCCTCCAGTAACAAAGACTTGAGATTCTCTTCAATGTAGCCTGTACCCCTGAATGCCCTCCCGAAGCAGAAGCATGGAAGGTGTGAATAAGCAGTTCACGTAAAGAGGAGTTATTACCGACGACCAATTTCCCATTCCTGGTCAACAATTGTTGTCGGTATGCATAGGGAGGAACAGGCTCTGACTGCAACTGATTTTTGAGAGCACTCAGATGTGGGTCAGAGTCCCAGCTGCTACGGATGTCATCTAGAAGCGTTCCTTGATCTAAAGTAAGGGTGACCGCCATCACCTGAGCTCCAGAAATCCGAGACAAAGCGTCCGCAACCAAATTCTCCTTGCCCTTCTTGTAAGTAATCTCATAGTCATACCCGACCAACTTCGCCAACCACTTGACTTGCATGTCATTGTGGACTCGTTGCTCTAGGAGGTACTTCAAACTTTGATGATCTGTTTTAAGCACGAAATGTCGACCCATCAAGTAATGGCGCCATTTATCCACCGCATATACCACCGATAACAATTCCTTCTCGTAGACGGATAGGCTAACATGCCGCGGAGCTAGAGCCTTGCTAATATATGCAATGGGGTGCCCCTCCTGCATGAGGACAGCCCCTATGCCCGACGAGCTAGCATCGGTCTCAACGACAAAGTCCTTAGAAAAGTCCGGAAGGGCCAAAGTGGGTGCCGATGTCATGGCGGATTTCAGCTTGTCGAATGCCTCCTGCGCCACTTCAGTCCAAACAAAGCTATCCTTTTTGAGTAACTGTGTTAGTGGTTTGCTTATTAAACCATAACTCCGGACGAATCTCCTATAATATCCTGTGAGCCCGAGGAACCCCCGAAGTTGAGTGATATTCGTAGGACGCGGCCACTCCAAGACTGCTTGCACCTTCCTCGGGTCAGTAGAAACGCCGTCCTCTGCTATGAAGTGGCCAAGGTATTCCAATTTCCGCTTAGCAAAGCAACACTTGCTATACTTCGCAAACAAGATGTGCTGACGAAGTGCTTGTAAGACCTTGCGCAGATGTACTATGTGCTGCTCCAAATCGACACTATAGACAAGAATGTCGTCGAAGAATACTAACACAAACTTCCGTAAGAACGGCTTGAGCACCTCATTCATAAAGCTTTGGAAGGTGGAAGGGGCATTCGTCAACCCGAAGGGCATGACTAAGAACTCGTAGTGCCCTTCGTGCGTCTTGAATGCGGTCTTATGTATGTCTTCTTCCTTGACGCGAATTTGATGGTATCCCGACCTCAAATCAAGTTTCGAGAACCAGCTTGCTCCGTGCAACTCATCGAGCAACTCCTCAATTATTGGTATAGGGAACTTATCCTTAATGGTGCGCGCATTCAGCTCCCGGTAGTCGATGCATAGCCTCCATGTGTTGTCCTTCTTCTTGACGAGGACTACCGGTGAAGAAAAAGGACTATTACTATGCCGGATGACTCCTGAATGCAACATCTCCTTCACTAGTTTTTCGATAATGTCTTTTTGGCCACTAGAGTAACGGTATGGCCGCAAGGATAGTCCATCCGCTCCGCTTATTAGAGGAATGCTATGATCATGCGACCGACGAGGTGGCAACTCACTTGGCTCTGCAAATACATCCGAATATTGATCCAACAGCCTCTGTATCTCCACGGGTAAGTTCTCTTCTCCTGTTAGCTTAGCTTTCTGTTGGAGGCTGGGTACTATTAATAATCCCATTTCTTCCTTGGCAATAGAATACAAACCCATGCTGACCTTGCTGAACTCTCTTTCCCCAGCAGATAAAACAATTTGCCTCCCTTGTTTCTCGAACTTCATGGTCAGTTTGGCGAAGTCCCATGTTACCGTGCCCAAGGAAGTTAACCATTCCATTCCAAGAATCATATCACACCCTTTGATAGCCATCAACATCACAGTAGCTTCGTATACCTCTCCTTGCATTTCCCATTTGAAGGATGGAATCATCGAGTCACACAACATCCGTTCACCATTGGCCACCTGAACGCCCCTTCGAGGAATCGATAGAATACTCCCTCCAGCCTGTTTGGCAATCTTAGAATCCAGGAAGTTGTGCGTGCTACCCGAATCTATCAATATCACTAGCTTCAACTTCTTATAATAACCAATAACCTTCATCGACCGGTTGTGTGAATTGAGGGCAATTCCGTGGAGGGCGTACAAAGAAACCACTGGAAAATCCTCCTTCTGCACTGCGTCTTCCTGGTGAACCTCCATTACCTCCTCTATTTCTTCCACCTCTGGCTCTAAGGTGATGGCAAATAGTTTCTTGTTGTTGCACCGATGGCCGGAAATAAATTTCTCGTCACACCAAAAACAAAGGCCCTTTTGCCTCTTCTCCGCCATCTCTGCCGGTGAAAGGCGCTTATGCGGCGGTTGATAGGACGAAGACCTCTGCTGAAAGGGCATTGGCTGTCTTGAACCTCCTTCCCATAACCTGTTGTTCCCCTGCCACTTGGGAGGTCCTCTGTTTGTCTGTGGTACCCCCTGTTCCCTCAAGTTCTGCTGATTGTCCCAACGACCACCCCCTCTAACTGAGATGTCTCGCACCTTATTCGACTGCCCTTCCTCTTCAGTAGACAAAGCTTTAGCCAGGGATATCGCCTTTTGCAAGGTCCGAGGTTCCAGTACCATTACCAACCGCCGGGTTTCCTTCTTGAGACCACCAACAAAGAGGGCGACCTGATCCTCCATACACAAGTCCACTTTCGTCACTAAAGAGACAAATTCATTAACGTAATCCGAAAAACTTCCTCCTTCTTTTAATTCCTTCAACACAGCTATAGGCCGAGCCATTTCGTGAGGGCCGAACCGCAGTAGCATCGCGGCAGCATACTCTTTCCAGCTAATTGGGCCAACCAACTCCCTTCCTCGGACAAATGCATAATGCCAATCCACGGCCAGACCAGACAAGTAAATCGAAGCAATACTGACCCTTAGCTCGGGGGGTGTTGCATCCAATTCGAAGAACCTCTCACATCGAAACAACCATTCTTGGACATTGTTACCGTCAAATGTCGGAAACTCGATTCTCGCTTGTCTATTCAGTCTATCAGCCGCCCCTGTTGCTGGAACATCCTCCCTTACTCTCGAAACTGTAGAGCCCCCTTGTGACAACAGCTCCGTTGCCAGACTCGGTCCTCTCTCCGTCACAACCCCTTCCAAGTGCAAAATCTTCTCGTTCATTACTTCCATTTTCTTAACAAGGTCCTGCAACAAGTCTTTGACTGATTCGGATTCCATTTGAGCCGTCTTTGACCTTGTCCGATCAGCTACACTCATCACCCAACGTGTGGCCGAGCTTCGGGGCTCTGATACCAATTGATGGCCGAAAGCCACTCAAATGGTCATTAAGAAGCTGAGGCGAGGCGTGTTAAACAAGCTATAGACCATCCAACACAACACAACAGTAAGAAAAAGACAACCCAACATCACCGATTACACCCGTAAGCCTCCAGAACCTCCGATGGCCTCACTTCATTTCTCCAACGCCATCCTTATCCGGCCCTCCTCCTTCATTCTTCATTCCTCCCCATGTTCCCTCCCTCGGGATTGCTGCCCCCATATAACCACCTCCACTGCAGTACGAAGGGTGGCACAGCTGTTGTAACCAACTGCATGAATTTCCCATTCCACCCTTGTCCTTATTCCCTTTCTCCCATGCCATTCTGGGCTCTTCATCATTCCTCCGGGGCTTCTGGTCCTCAGTCCGGCTCAGTGCTATGAAGCCTGCTTCCTTTGAATTCCGGCCTACAGCCCATCCCGCTGACTCGCCACAGCCCATCCTTCTCAATTCAATTAACTCAACGGCCGCCGACCCTTCCTTCCCTTCTTCTTCCATCGACAACTGCATCAGTGATCCACCGGAGCCACCAATGCGGGCGAGTATATCAAGTTACATGACCACTCGAGCAGACAAAGTCGATTATTTCAAGAAATTGTGATCCTAGGAATTTTGGGACTTTCTTCTCTATTACCGCCAGCAAAAATGTCCCGGCGGTGACCACCTAAAAGAGTCTGTCTGTCCCTCCGTTACAAACGCTTTGAAGCTTCTTGGAATTTTCCTCCATGCATCATCATTTCTGGGTTCCCAAGATGCTGAATCCTTTGGAGAGCTCAGATAATTTCAGGTCCACTCCTGGATTTGATGTAAAAGGAGTTGCTGCAACCTTTGTTCTGACAAAGGGAGAAGGGAACAAGCGAGCATCAACTATCGCCTACCGTCAAATCACGGCCAATCCATTCAGTTAAAACTGGTTTTTCCCTCTTCCCCACAAATGGTGCTGTGAGGCCAGGGGTAGTTAATGTCGGGACCCTTTTTGTACATACGCCAGTTTGGTTTTTCCTGCGTGGGACTTGAGGACTTAACATTTCATTATCTCCTTTTAAATTCAAGTTCATTTTATTTCAAATTCTAATATCACGTGAAAAATATCGAACCAACGATGCTAGTTTGAAAGGCACTACGTGAAACTTGGGGCTTTAACACTTTTAAGAGAAAAGTAGGTTGCGATACAAGCTGTGGTTGAGGGTGTGAATTCAGACCCACTGTCTTAGGTGGAACTAAGATTAAGCTGACCATGACTGTATAGGCTTAAATGGGGGGGATGGGGGGGGATGGGGCACCATAACAATCCGACAAACACAGAGGAGTCGGAGGCCAGAGACCAAAGGAAGTGGAGCCATCCCCAATTTCTGGGAGGAAGCCCTTGTTTATGGCACAAATTTCACGTGTTATACAGTTTGACACGCCGGGGAACTTTTACAGCGACATCACACACAACCCGATCATCTACCCAGAATTAACAGCACAAGTTTCCCACTTACAGTTTCCACATAGATGAAATCAGAGGGCGGCTTCAATTTCGTCCGTATTCACGGCAGATCCATTGGGGGGATCGTCGGCACGCAGCTGAGCAGAAACCTCGTCTATGGCCGAGTTCAGCTGCTCAATCTTCTCCGCCAGTATTTTGCGTGTTCGCTGCCCAAAGGATTCGATAATTCAAAATCTGAGCGACTGAATGACGAAATCCAGAAGAAAAGGAAGAGGCCCCTAAAAAATAATGTAACGCCATTCATGGCCCAGTTCTCAACTTCTGCCTAATTGGCACATCACGGTGATAATCACTTTGATGCCTTCCGTCAAAGAAAGATATCGGCATTTGTAAGATAGCGATGGCGTGGGAATGAGAGTCTTCTCAATTCGCCACAATCACTAAGAAATATAATACTAACTCTATATTATATGTTAAATTTATCTAGGCAGGAAGAAAGGAGTTGGTACTTCCTACGCATACCTCCAATGCTTTCTCCTCATCATAAATGAATTTGGGAAGTCTACTCATCAATTCCCTCCTATTTGCTCCAGCTAGGGCTTTGCTAATCTATGTAATCTCATGCAAAGTCAGTACTGTTCCATGATATAGAAAACACAAGACAAGAAGAAAAAGTGAGCGTTTTTGGCATAATTTTGTTCTTCGCAAATACCTGTGGTGCATAAACACAGCCCAAAGCTCCAACAATAATTCCTCCCAATACAAATCCACCAACAAAGATGCTTGGATTACTTGATCTTCCATCATCTCTGCTGCACAGGCGAAAAAATGAAATATTATTAAGGAGCCAAAAATAGTAATAACAACTAACAGATAATATCTTTGAAACATGGAAGTAACTCATTATGATCCACTAACCAGAGAGATGGCAGATCATCAGTCAGACAGAATCCTAACCAGCCACACCACATATGCCCTAACAAGTGAATGCCGTTCTACTTATATTCAATTACCCGGAAGCGGAAAAAATGGTGAGTTTAATAACTCAAAAACATCTAATGATCTATCGATTGCTTTTTCATCAATGGTTACTCCAGATTCAGCTATTCTAGAAGAACTGATAGCCCGAGGCAAACAGGACCCGCCTGGCCAGTGAAGAAAATTGCAATATATGCAACTTAAGCCCCACATTTTGGTAGTCCAGGAGGCCAATACGGGGTCCGCACGGGATTTGGTCTCTCCCACGAGAAAAGCTTATGTAGGACATGTCCTACACTCATTTATGTAGTACTTCCATTCAAGTTGCATCATCTCGCCTCTATGACCATCATGGGACCTTTGTTTTGCTCACTCATCAATGACTTGGTGCTGTCATGACACAATTTCAATGGAAGTCCTACCTAATTCTTTCTCCTCTTCTACTGCAATGACTAGATTTTGAGGTGCAATCCAAGTAATTTGTTTCTATCTACCAGTAACATAGGTAGTGTTTTACACACTGGCACTAATTCTGTAATCCAACTGATGACAGCTACATTAAACACATAGATTAACACAAACCGAGGTTTCTAGACATGGAGACTACAAGAAAAGGAAGTAGAGCACTTCACTGCCAATCACACGATACAGATCATCACATATTTAACCAGACCAGTGAACAATCTGTTGCAACTGGTTCAATTATCACCCAACTTCAGAAAGATAGGCATTGCAATCTATCATTAAGAAAGTATATAAGAATACAATGACATTTCACTGATCAAAATTATGCAATTTATTTCTATAAAATGCAACAACTGATTAATTGAGATAAAAAAAGTGGATTGCAAATTACCCCGCTCGAACAGTCAAAGGCTTTCTGGACATTGCACACCTGCTCCTGTTACCAATACTCAAGCAAATAGGACCATTTTCCACGATCTTCAGTGAAGAACCTATACGCAGATATGATATCTCGAGTTCAGAGAAAGCAGAAGCACCACTATGTGGTCAAACAACAATGTGGGGGCGAAACATCCCCCTAATCCGAACCAATCGAGCAATCGCCAAACTAAGCAACCAAATCTCAATTACCACCACCGCAATCCACAATCATCCGACTTCTACTCCAGGCTTGGAACTCGCATTCATTAAACACTCGACCAGACAACTGCTCAAAATCTCCAACCATCTAAAGGTCCTACGATCAACAAAAAACAGAAGAACGGAGGCTCCATCTAGCTCGCACGAGCCGAAATCGGAGAACTCTAGTGCCGGAATGCCGTCATACCGGCGATGAAGCTGCTCCTTGGATTGCTGACGGAAGCGGAGACAAGACTACTGGAAATCGCAGCCATGGAAGCGGGCGTCGAACCTCCGGCGGAGAGCTAGAGAGGATTTCTCCCCCGGATAGTAAATCAAATCGCCGATAAGGAATGCTGACGGGGACTGCGAAAAGCTTCGGCTTCGATATCACCGACCGTCGCCGTTTGGTGGGGTTGGTGGGGAGGTGAAATGAGATCAGAGAACTTTGGGCTTAGTCCTCATCACAATTTACGGGCCAGGCCCAAAATTGAACTTTGGGTTGATGGAATTATAGCAAAGATTTATACACCCACCATCCTGCATAATTTAAGACGAGCAGAATAGGACATACCAAGTTGACACATTTCATAGAGAAAGGCAAAGGATAGTTCACTAGTGACAGTTTTTTTGTAAACCTAGACGTAGCTGTCAATCAATGACTTCCTCATCTCGTCGACAATGGAGCTAGGCTGCGCCTCCCTCAGCTTGAAGACGCTCTCGATGACCGACATTTCGGTTGCTGTCGTGTCTGAGCCGCAAAACGCCGCCCAGTCATTCACGGTCATTCCAGCAGCTATCACCTCGCTGCCACGGTTCACGGTCCCAGCAACCAGAGGAACCTGAAGGAGTGTTGACAGCTCGTCCAGGTCCTCGATCGATGTATGGGGATGCACCTGCCAAGCAATCATCCAAAAAATTAGTATTTCTTTTCTCAGTTGGGTACATCCTGGGGACAAGCTTTAAAAGCTTACCAGGCCACCTCGGTTGGAGAAAGCACAATAGCTCCCCACTAGAATGTTGCCGGCAATCGTCTGCCTGAAAACTTCAACTCCAAGTACATCCGCAATCATCTCTTCCGTTTCCTGAAACAGGAGAAATTAAGGTAAATAACAGGAGAGGGTAATTACGTATATAATGAATAAAAACAGCAAGTAAGACCAAGAAGCTGTTGATATCCCAGATGAAGACACAACAGATGAAACTCAGCCGACACCGAGATATACGATCAAGCATAACTTAAAGCTCGTCCGATATTTAATTAAGTGCAGATTATTATACAATAATATTTTCATCAGGAGAAGCGACTAAAATAAAAATAATCCGCAAAACTGCAGTCTCAGGATGACCGGGAAAAAAATACTATTAGAAAAGATACGATTCGAAAGATGTCAAAAGGGACAAGTGTAGAACCTTGTCAAGGTCTGGATGTGTAAGAGCTACATGGTCATTGCATGCTATGCAATTACCTAGGGCAGATAGCCTTTCTTCTATCCTCTGCACAACAACCTGATCTGGCAAACTATTTCGCAAGTGTTGCAGCTCTGTGAAAGAAAAGACGGCACCAGAGAGAGAAGTGCCCAATTACAACCACTTTTACGCTTGGAGCAAACCAAAAGCGATCCCTCATATCAATCGTGTCATCTTGAATTTTTCAAAGCAAAATTGCCTAGGCAACAAACTTTTCTGTTCTTTAAATCAAAAGCTAAAGAAGAGAACCCAGGAATCAACCTTGATCGGTGGTATTGTGCGGCAACAGAAGCCCTTTCTTATTCCCTGCCGTAGGAAAAGAGCAACCCCGCACCCCAATTAACTTCAGTCAGCTTAAAAACACCATCCCGAACTACCAAAATCAAAGACACTCACCAGCACAAAGTCGACCAATGATCCTCGTTCCGGCTATGGACGTCTTAACAACAGGAATAACATCAGCCAGCTCACCCTCAAACACACTGCAAACAACATCAACCAACGCCCCCCAAAAAAAAAGAAGCTCCCTTACTAAGTCACAAAAATCCGTTTACATCAACCAATCACAGAATCCGACAATTCACCTGTAGAAACTCTCCGACCCTCCGATAGCAACCAAGCAGTAGGCGTTGGTCAGCTTGGAGAACACGCCGACCTCGCAATTGTTCTCGAACTGAATCCCTGCATGACACACGGCAAAACGCCCAATCAGTCGCGCCATCAGACACGGAAAAGAATGAATAATTTTCCCAGAAAACAAAAATCACTCACTCGTCGCCATCAGAATCTGCAGGGATCAACCGACAAGACAACTCCGGAAGGGATCGAAATTCGGCGCGAGGAGATCGGAAATGGCTAAACGCTAGTGATTAGGGTTTTCCTTCCCTTCTTTTTAATTAGGGCAAAAACAGGAACTCCGGAAATGTAATGGCCTTTTGTGAAGTCCGATGTGATGGGCTGGATCAGGCCCGAATTTAGGCCCAATATGATTTCTTGAGATGATTTCCCCAAATAAAGAATGACGTGGTCCCCGGCACGTCACGATGACGTAAAGAGTCATTTATTGTCCTGCATTTTTTTTTATTTGCTAAAGAGGGTGAACGGACAGCTGTTCCTAAAGCTTAAGTGGACGAGTTTGGCAAACATCAAGCGTGATCCCCAAACTCTCATCACATCTGCCAGGAGCAGATATCTGACTAATAGAAAAATCTCCTCAGCAGGGACGTTTTTCTCCTTTTCCTGCTTCGCCATCAATCCGACCGGAGGAGGAAGATCATTGCATTTTACTTAACTAATGACATCAAAAGCGATCGATCGGCTGGCTTTCCGAACGGTTAGTCGAGTAAAGAGGGATCCGCTGAGCCAATGAACGGAGGGGGGCTCTGTCTTTAACCACATTGTTTGCCGGATGGGCAGGCAGATTGACTTCCACCTCGCATTTTGAGTCTGAAATAGATCGGTGATCCAATTTGATGGCAGATGATGGATATGAAACGAAACCGGATACCTTCTAAAGGTTCGGAGTGGGTAGAAGACGTAGTCGGTTTCGATTCTTATCAGATGGTAGAAGAATAGAAGATACAAGTCGTGGCCATGTTATACAAATAAGCATCCTGCGATGCGACAGAATCCCTTCTATTATTCCATATTCTCCGGCGGCCGACTCCTGCAGACAAAAGGACGATAGATATGACCCCTCGTGCTCCACCTCACTAGCCAGACGAAGCAGAAGATCGAGCCGCTCACCCCCTCATAAGCATGGACAACGCGACTTTAGGCCTTCAAGTAGTCTCCACTACCCCGTTTCCTTTTATTGGCTCTAGAAAAGCAGCACATCTTGGACCAGCCCTTTGTCGGCTTCAGAGGCTCTGGTTTATCTCTATCTTCCACGTACAGCGCCATGTACTCGACAGCTGCCTGCAGAGCAATATGGACAATGCCAATTCGCACTTCATAAGCTAAGCACAATTTGCAATCCTGCTAGAAATACGAAGGGCAAGAGAAGACACCAATCTGTGTACCTGTGCGCCTTTCTCAGCTACCTGTCGAGGAGGCACTTCCAATGGATTTTGTTCCACGCGTAGAACTCGCAACCGTGTCAGCAACCTAAATGAGTCGGGCAAGACCCTTATTTGGTTATTGCTGATATCTAACTCCTCAAGCAACTCGAGATTCCCGATAGACCTCGGAAGCGCCCTCAGGTCTGCAAAATTGTTTCCAACATTCATCTTGACAAGCGTCGTAGCAAAACACAAACTTTCAGGCACTGCCTCGAGTTCGTTGAAGCTCACGTCAAGCTCCCTCAAGTTTACCAGTGAGGACATTGTTGTTGGTAGTTGCTTAATATTGTTATAACGGACAGACAACACCTCCAATGTACTGATCTTCCCCACGGCCTCAGGAAGAGCCTTCAGCCGATTGTAATCAGCCAGTAGTTCCCTAAGGGAAGTGCACTGACCTATAGTATGAGGCAATTCCTCGAGATCGTTCGTCTCTATATTCAATTTCTTCAGGCTAACTAGGGATCCCACACACTCTGGCAGATAAGACAGTTTATTGGAACTTAAATTAAGTTCCTGGAGACGAACCAGTCTGCCAAACGCATGCGGCAGTTTTGTGGTTTGATTCCCACTCAAGTCCAGATAGACTAACGTGAGGATATCCCCAACTGACTCAGGAAGCTCAGAAATTCTGTTTCCATGCAGATCCAATCTTGTCAGAGAAGAAAGGCTGCCGATAACCGAGGGCAGGACAAGTAGCCTATTCTCTGATAGAACCAAGCTCAGCAAACTCGACAGCTTGCCAATAGAATCGGGAAGCCATTCTACTTGATCCATCAACTTACTCTGCAGATTCAGTTCTTTGGTGCCTTTCTTTGCAGATATTTCAATCAAACTAGCAAGCTTAATCAAACTCAACTTCTCACTGTCCTGGCCTGCAAATTAAAAGTAATATCTCACTAGTAAGCAAAAACAAGACCAAATAGAACACAGGCGCTAATCAGATCGGCAGGCATGAGAAATGGAGGGAGATGGATGTACCAACGCCAGTCTTTGAAGTGGAATCCTGAATCTGGGGCATCAACGGAGCGCGGGGACTGCTGCTGACACCATCTGCATAAAATGATGACTTTGCCTTCTTTACATAGCTATCGTCTCTAGTGAACAGGTCAGCGCTTACTGCCGGTAAATTATCCGAGTTATATATGCTCGTTGAGTTTGCAGGAGGTTTATCTAGTGACCGAGATAGCGATGTTGCACCAGATGTGGCCTTTGCAGCTTCACTAACAGCAGCCACAGAACTCTCGTTGGAACGACTCGCCTTGAGATAACGGGATCCCGATGACACACACTCTGAGGCTCTCTGGATATGCTTGTCAAACGAGGCATAAATGCTCTCCAGATCCAGCAACTTCACAGCCTCCCTCTTTTGCTCTTCCCCGAAATAGAAAACCAAATTCTTCTGCATCTCCAGGAAGATCTTGAACAATTCCTCCGGCACATCGATCCCTTTGGTCTGCCTCGCAATCGTGTCAAACCTCACCTGATCCTCCTTCTCAACGCCACGGATCAACGCCTTGGCAGCCTCGACTTCTTCGATCAAAGGCCTCTTAGGGAGAGATCTGTGAAGACTCATGATCTCCCCCACCACTTCATCCGCGGTCTTCAAACTCGAACTTTCCATCATTTGCTGATATCAACTCAGATTCTTCAAATGTCAACAAAATCCCAGAAGCTGCTGAGTTTCAGATTCTGAAAAAACCCCACGAAACACCAAAACGTACAGTTATCAACCACAAATCCCCGCATCGATACAGGTGAAAGAAAACTCAGAGAATCAAGAAAAGGAAAACACTATAACACGCTCAGGCAAGCAACTTCCTCCTCATCATAACCAAATCCTCAAACAAAACTCCAATAATCTTCCTTCGTTCATCCCTGCATTACTCCATTCCTCCAGCATTCCAACCCATCAAGCGCAAAAGGAACTCGTTTTATCTCCCCCTCACCCACCCAGAAACCTCCACAGAGAAACCCGACAGAAGAACCCCAGAAAAATCCGCAAAACCCGAATTTTAACGAGGATCAAGGAACTCACCCTTCACTCGCGCAAAACCCACCAAAAACAAAATCCGAAGCGGGCGTCTCTCGAAATATATACCGTCCTCCCACCAATGCATCAATGAACGAAAGCCTCTCGTCCGTACCTGCCGGGGGACATGTAAGAAGGGGAGGAGGGGAGGATTTCTATTTTTGTAAAAGAGGGCGCTTGGCAGGAGGCCACGAACACGACGCAACATAAACATACGCTGTCTATAAATACTACAGAAGCAACAATTTCCGGAGGGAGGAGACCTGTAAATAAACGCCCGACGGCGACACGCTGACACAGACTGGTCAAAAGTTAGAACAATAACGACGACTCGTGAAGAAAAAAAAAAGGTTTGGGGATTTGCTGGCTTGGCTTGGGATGGGATGGGATTGGCTAACCACCGATTTGCCTACCCTCGTGAAAGAGTTAAGTGGGTGGCGAGTGGCGACGAAGACAGGGTGGGCAAAAAAAGAAACAGGGGTGAAGGTTGGATGAGGAATATGATAATGAGAGCCGCCAGCCATCAAGGCGTTGGAGCTGGGATCCTCATCCCAATCCCAGCATGGCCTATCTGAATCATTAAACCGAGGGACACGCGCCGAAACGACAATCGAGATGGGACCAGGAGGGGCCCGATTCTCGCCATTACCTTCTTGTTCCCCCACCAAAGCTACAAGATAACTAATCCAGAAACACTGTCAAGAAGATCACGTTGCCTCTCCCCAATAAAGAAACAAAGAAAAGTTGGCATATTGGTTACTGTCGCCATGACGGTTGTAGTTACACTTGGTTTGGACTCGAGTGAGTAACCTCTGCTTCTCTGTGTTGGGCTGTAACGACATCAACACGCTCCGGAATTCGTCTTCCTTGAGGAGGGCGACAAAGAAACATTGAGATTTAACATAGAAATCTCGTAAAACCACGCCTCGAGTACACAAGTATTCTTTACCAAACAACTATAGAAACTTCTTCGTATTCAGCATAATATTAAGAACTCATCTTAGTAATCATACGCCTAACAAGACGAAGAGAAGAGGCTGAAATATGCAATACCAAATCCGATCGTCGCAAAAATAAGGCCAAATCAACGGCTACGAGACTCCAATTACAATCTCCATTATTCAGGACCTTCAACCTTTTAAGTCAGGAACAATCCCTCAAAATTGACAGTGCAATTTACGACCAAACACAAGCCGGCAGTTCTCACTTAAGACAGAATGGCCAAACACTTTGAACCTTATGTACACGCCCTGACGGGTATCTCGAGCCAAACTGCACGGCATGGCATCCCGACAGGGTGACCATCGGGTATAAGTCATTTCCAGGATAGGTGGGCCAAAGCAACGTGACACGTTGTCTAACGTGCTGATGCGGTCGGAGAAGACCGGCAGGGGAGAGAGAGAGAGAGGATGGGGATCGGGAGGCTGCGTCGCGGTGGACTCCGGGAGTCTCTCCTCCGTTATCGCCCCGGCTAAATCCCTATTAAGCCCATTTTCGACACCCGGTCCGGCCAATTACTCATAACAGGCTCATTAGTTCTTGAATGAAAGATCCAGCCCACTAACGACTCCCCCAACCCAACTCTCCACGTTGTCTGTTTTTTTTTTTTTCTCTCTTTCATGACGAAATTTCGTTTTCAGGTATTACCACCCGCTCGCTCGCTGGAGCTATGAACAGGACACGGCCGGATCAAGGTTTCCCACCGCGGACCAGCTGAGATATGATCAGGGAAATCTCGTTCCGGCAACCTAGACGGAACCGAGGAGGATGCACAAAATTCTAGGTGGGAAAGCTCCTTCATTTAAGTGAAGAGAGAAAGATCTGGTCGGCAGACTTAAAAAAAAAAAAAAAATCACTGATGGCGTCAAACCAGGACTTTGGAACTGCATTCCATATTCTAGTAGATCGATTACCTGCCATTAGTTTGTCGTCGACTATATTCCAACATTTTTCTGAATATTCCTTCCATCTTCAAAGCAACTATCAAACTACTAAGTTGATGTTTTGAGTTTTGTGGTGGATTTCTATAAATAAGAATTGGGTTTTGGGTTATGGGGGGGAATCATCCGAGACTTCCCAACCGCCATGCAAAGAGCCAGTTTAAAAATAAGGGAAGCTCCTCCTCGTCCACTTCCACTTCCTTCTCTCTTCATCTTCTTCTTACAACATCTCTTATTACCTCTTTCTTTATACTACATTAAACTCACCTAAACCTCCACTTCTCCTCACGTCCCAACCACCCAGCCACCCGTTTCCCTCACCCCCTCTCCCTATACTGCCCTCCCCCCTCTTCTTCTTCTTCTCGCCTGTATATTCGCCGGCGACACCCCACTTAGACTCCTCCCCGTGTTGACGATCCTGCCGCCAGCGATATCCTCCTCGCACCCAACCCTCGGTACCACCCCAAGGCCTCCAACGCCCTCCCCCTACTCCTGTACTTGACTAACGCCTTTGTTAAAAAGTCGTCTAAGTGAGTCCAAGAGTCTGAAGTCTAAGAGTCGCCTGAGTAAGTCTAAGAGTCCGCGAAGCGAAGTGTAATACCTCAAAATACGATAATGAACTTACATGCTTCCACACGATACTTTACTTTAACTGTGCATTTCATTGACTTTCATGGTCTTTGGTATACAAAACATAGCAAGAATCTGTAGGAACACAACCCGGACTTCTGCAAGATTCTGGCACAAAACAAAACAAAAAAAAAGAGAAGAAGGAAAGAAATTCAACCAAAGGAGCAGAAGGCTTCTCATCATTATTATAACTCTAGAGGCCCTTCTTGCACGCCGAGAACCTCTCAGTTCAGCCATGAACAACCATGTGATTGGAAAGAGGAGAGGGTGTGCGTGCATTCCATGTTCCATGGCGGGTCAGAGGATGGTGGAGACAGGATTATCCGATACTGGGCCTTCGGGAATACATCACCGCATGACATACTCGATCTTTCATGAGATCAGCAACTCAACAACCGCCTTCATCAATCACGTCGAACCCACTTTCGATTTCGAGGAGCTCGACGAAGCGATAGTCCTGCGAGGGGTTAGGGTCGACGAAGCCAAAGTAACAACTTTATACACAGACAAGCTCACCAACCTCGAAGGATTCGTACGCCAAGCCGATAATTTCAGACAACAGACCCTCCGTCAGTTGCGGCGGATCCTCACGGTCCGGCAGGCAGCTTGTTGCTTCCTTGTCGTCGGAGAATATTACGGGCGTGTCTGCGCGCTGAGTTCCCTGTGGCAGTCACGCCCGTGGGACTAGGACATGATCATGCCGCGTGATAGTCCTAGTCAAATATAGCAGAACTACTTCCCCAGCTTTTGATCAAATCCCTCCTCTGTCTGATCAGTCTTTGATCGCGCCCGCCGATCCTGCTGTCCGTGAGGTTGCAACAAAAGAGCCATGTCGCAGTACGATTCCTACAACAACTCCTTCGACGCCCCTGATAAAACCAGATTCAAGAATCTCACGGGCAAGAACAAGCTCGATGCTCAACCGGGATTTTTCGTCCACGTTACCCCTGAACAAAATCCAACCACAACCCAAACAAAGCCCCAGGACAAACCCAAAAGGGGGACCAAGCCCGTATTAGGCTGCCAAACCCGGCCTAAAACATATCATAAACCAAGCCCACCTGCAAGTCCTGACAAGAGGACGATTGCAGCCTCCCACCTGTGCCTGATTCCCACTTGCCTAACACCTACCTGCAAGAAGAAAGGGAGGGAATCAGACGGATAGATAGAGCAGAAGTCGTCACCTCATTTCCCCCCCCATCGACAAGCTTGCGATCTCGGTATAACGCCCGCCATCCCACCTGCAGACTCAAGCAACAGTCTCGTCACCACACCCCATTTGATCCCCACTTGTATGCCATCCCACTGCCCGAGCCCTGCAGTTGCTAAAAGGAGAGACGTCAGACACAAGACANAGTCATTCACAGTCATTCCGGCAGCTATCACCTCGCTGCCACGATTCACGGTCCCAGCAACCAGAGGAACCTGAAGGAGTGTAGACAGCTCATCCAGATCCTCGATCGATGTATGGGGATGCACCTGCCAAACAATTATCTAGAAAAATTAGTATTTATTGTTGGTTACATCCCGGGGACAAACAGTAAAAGCTTACCAGGCCACCTCGGTTGGAGAAAGCACAATAGCTCCCCACTAGAATGTTGCCCGCAATCGTCTGTCTAAAAACTTCAACTCCAAGTACATCTGCAATCATCTCCTCTGTTTCCTGAAACAGGAGAAATTAAGGTAAATAACAAGGAAGGCTAATTATGTATATAACGAATAAAACTGCGAATAAGACCCAGAAGCTGTCGATATCCCAGAAGAAGAAACAACAGATGAAAGTCGGCCAGAATTTTTCATCAGGGAAGAAACTAAAAAGAAAATAATCAGCAAAACTGCAGTCTATTCGAAAGACATTGAAAAGAGACAAGTGCAGAACCTTGTCAAGGTCTGGATGTGTAAGGGCCACATGGTCATTACATGCTATGCAATTACCAAGGGCAGATAGCCTTTCTTCAATTCTCTGCACAACAACCTGATCTGGCAAGCTATTTCTCAAGTGTTGCAGCTCTGTGAAAGAAAAGGCGGCACCAGAGCCCAGTTACAACCACACTAAAGCTTCACGTGCACCAAAAGAGATCAATCCTCTCATCTCGCATTTTCCAAAGTGAAATTGCCTCGGAAACAATATTTTCTACTCTTTAAATCAGAAGTTAAAAGAAGAGAACCCGGGAGTCACCTTGATCGGTGGTAGTGTGCGGCAACAGAAGCCCGTTCTTATTCCCTGCCGCAGAAATAAAAGCAGTCACGCACCCCAATTAACTTCGGGCAGCATTAAAAACAAAATCCCTGACTACTACAAAAATCAAAGACACTCACCAGCACAAAGTCGACCAATGATCCTCGTCCCGGCTATGGATGTCTTAACAACAGGAATAACATCAGCCAGCTCACCCTCAAACACACTGCAAGCAACATCGACCAACACCCAAAAACAAACGAAACTCCCTTCCTAAGTCACAAAAATCCGTTTACATCAAACCAATCACAGAATCCGACAATTCACCTGTAGAAACTCTCCGACCCTCCGATAGCAACCAAGCAGTAGGCGTTGGTCAGCTTGGAGAACACGCCGACCTCGCAATTGTTCTCGAACTGAATCCCTGCATGACACACGGCAAAACGCCCAATCAGTCGCGCCATCAGACACGGAAAAGAATGAATAATTTTCCCAGAAAACAAAAATCACTCACTCGTCGCCATCAGAATCCGCAGGAATCAACCGATAAGACAGCTCCAGGAGGGATCGAATTCGGGGGGGCGGGGCGGGGCGGGGCGATATCGGTAGAGGCGAAACGCTCGTAATTAGGGCAACGAGGTGATGGGCTGGACTGGGCCCAATGTGAATTCAGGTGAGGAGGCCCTAACTATATATATTTTTTTTTGAAATGACGTGTTCCCCAGGCCCAAGCACGTCAAGTTGCTCAGAAATTCTGTTTCCATGTAGATCCATCCAATCTTGTCTGAGGGAAATGCTGCCGATAACTGAGTGGGCAGGACAAGTAGCCTGTTCGATAGATCCACCCGGTAAACTCGACAGCTTCCCGATCCATTCTACTTGATCCATCGACTACTTACTCTGCAGATTCAGTTCTTTGGTGCCTGTCTTTGCATATATTTAAATCAAACTAATAAGTCTCATCAAACTCAACTTATCTCGACGCATTGAAAGATGACTGCAATAAAACAAAATATGATCGCGAAAGAAATCAAACAGTAAACATGAGATGAAACAAAGCAATCTTACTTCCATTGAAAGTAAAGTACAGATTACAAGATGCCCTGTGAGGTGAAAATAATTGTCGTTGTTGTCTTATTCTTACGTTAACTAAAACTATTTATACTAATCCTAAGATGAAAGACTAAAAAACACGTGAAAGTTGGACGGAACTGGCCTCACATCACCGAATAAAATTGAGACGAAACCACCGTCAATTGCTACCCTGTGTTGAAATTAAGCTTCAACTTCCTTATTTACGTACGACCATCGTCACCCGAAATTAACTGTCGTTGTCCTTTGACTTGGTCGATTTCGAGTGCTTGAACTAAGCTCGTCGATACATTAATTTCATCGACGTCTTAAAAAGCCTAGCAAACCTCATCAGCCTTTTGTTCACGAGCTCATAATCCATGTAAGCACCTGCAAATTAAAATAGTATCTCAATAGGAAGCAAAAACAATGCCAAATAGAACACGCCCACTAATCACATCGGCAGGCATGAGAAATGGAGGGAGAGGGATGTACTACGGTGTTTCGAGTCTTAAACGTGGAATCCTGAATCCGGGGCATCAACAAAGCGCCGGGTCTGCTGCTGATTCCATCGGCATAGAATGATGACTGCACCTTCTTTACGTAGCTATCGTCTCTAGTGCAAAGGTCACCACTCACTGCCGGTAAATTATCCGAGTTATATAAGCTCGTTGAACTAACTTGTAGGAGGATTGATTGCAATGTTGCATTGGACGGGTTATAGTTACACTTGGTCTAGGCTCGAGCGACCCTCTCCTGCTTTGAACCTTATGCACACTCTTGACGGGGTGTTGAGCTGCAGCATGTCATGAACATAGCCTAGCAGAGTGACTGTCAGGCATCCATCATTTCCCAGGATAGGTGGGACCAATCAACGCGCCTATTTGTCCGGCCCATGCCGGCACGGATGGGAGGGAAGAGGACATAATTTGTTCGGCCGATACATCCCGAGCAATCTCCGGGACTCGGAGAAGACCGGCTGCGCATTGCATGGACTCCGGGGGCTCCTCCATTACTAATCCCCCCCTAAATTGATGAAAGCTCATTTGTAGAACCAGGCTGGCCCATTACTCATAACGGGCTCATTATGGCATTTAATGAAACATCCGACCCAATCACGACTTCCCAAAGCCCAACAAAACAAGAAGGTGATCGATCCCCAAGTCCCCCAAAAGCTCTTGCATTTGACTGCTTACTTTTGCTGTCTTCTTCTTGTTTTTGTTTTTATGGATCGGAACACAACAAGCCAACTAAATGAAGGTTAACTGTGAGGATCGTGAATGTGTTTCTGGAGCTGGAAACCGACACCCCGCGAACGGGGATCGGGAAATATCTCGACCCGCTGAACTCGCGGAAAGATACATCGACCCAGGTGGCATTCATTCCCGAATAGGGTTAGGTGGTGAAGATGATATCTGGACTTCGCTAAACCCTAAATAAAAAGAATTTTTAAAACCATGAGGGGAGTTTATTGCTTGTCACGCACCAAACAGAGAGATCACTTGCTGTTCATTGTCTCGCCAATGAAAAAGATGACGATCAGATCCGGTCGGCAAGGCTTCAAAAAGTCTCCAATGGCGCAAAACAAGCACAGAAGAAACGTTAATTCCATGGAATTCCTTTCCAACATGTTAATATCCCTTCCATCTTCAAGCAACTATTAAATTTATTAACTCGATGGTTAAAGTTTTGATTTGGGGGGGTGGGTTCTATAAATAAAATTGGGTCTTTGGAGGGTTTCCATGCAGAATAGAAGTTTAAAATAAGGAAGGCTCCACCTCCACCGCCACCTCCACCTCCACCTCCACCTCCACCTTTTCTTCTTCTCTCTTTCTTACTATATCTCTTATTACCCCTTCCCCCTCTTCTTCTGCCCCCATGGATATTTGCCGGCGACACCCCACTAAGACTCCTCCCAGTGTTGAAGACCCTGCCGCCGGCAATATCCTCCTCGCGCCCAACCCTCATTACCACCCCAAGGCCTCCGACGCCCTCCCCTTACCCCTGTACCTGACCAACACCCTCTCCTTCGCCCTCTTCTTCTCCGTTGCCTACTTCCTTCTCCACCGTTGGCGCGAAAAGATCCGCACCTCCACCCCTCTGCACGTCCTCACCCTCTCTGAGCTTGCCGCTCTCTTCTCCTTCCTCGCCTCCGTTATTTACCTCCTCGGGTTCTTCGGGATCGGGTTCGTTCAGTCCTTCATTTCCTCTCGTTCCCCGATCCCTGACCCTTGGGAGGAGAGAGTCGTGCGTATGGAGGAAACCGACGGGAAGGAAAACAAGCTCGGAGGCGCTGCCATCTGCAACGGCAATGGTTGCGTGCCGTGCGAGGTCGTGCCTAGTGCTACTTCCACGGTTACCTGTGACGATGGGGACGAGGAGATTGTCGCCTCCGTGGTGTCTGGGAATATCCCCTCGTACTCCCTGGAGTCGAGGCTCAAGAACTGCAACCGTGCAGCAGCGATCCGCCGGTCTGCCGTTCAGCAGATCACGGGGAAGTCCCTAGAGGGTCTCCCGCTTGCGGGGTTTGACTACGAGTCCATACTCGGCCAGTGCTGCGAGATGCCCATTGGGTACGTGCAGGTGCCTGTCGGGGTGGCAGGACCGCTGCTTCTTGATGGGGTAGAGTACACTGTGCCCATGGCCACGACGGAGGGATGCCTTGTCGCGAGTACCAACAGAGGCTGCAAGGCTATCCACGTTTCAGGTGGGGCAACAAGCGTGGTCCTCAGGGACGGGATGACGAGGGCCCCGGTCGTGAGGTTCGGTTCGGTTAAGTGGGCAGCTGAGTTGAAGACGTTCCTGGAGGATCCGTCCAACTTCGAAACCCTTTCCCTCATTTTCAGTAAGATCTTAATCGTCATTTCATGCACCCGCCTCCATGAAAGCTGAGAGTAATGTTTGAACTTTGAAATTCCGCGAGACAGATCTAGCAGATTTGCAAGGTTGCAAGACATAAAATGTGCGATGGCGGGGAAGAATGTGTAAGTAAGGTTCCGGTGCAGCACCGGGGATGCCATGGGGATGAACATGGTCTCAAAGGGTTTCCAGAACGTCCTCGACTAACTACAGTCCGACTTCTCCGACATGGACGTCATCGGCATTTCCGGTATACGCACAGCATAAACTTTCAGACCAAAGCCATTGACTCCGTCAGTCCACACTAACATTGAAGGGATCTCTCACAGGGAACTTCTGCTCGGACAAGAAGCCAGCGGCAGTGAACTGGATCGAAGGGACGGGAAAGTCAGTAGTGTGTGAGGCGATCATAAAGGAGGAAGTAGTGGAGAGGGTGCTAAAGACCAACGTCGCTGTGCTAGTGGAGCTCAACACCCTAAAGAACCTAGCGGGGTCGGCCATGGTGGGAGCCCTGGGGGGTTTCAACGCTCATGTGAGCAACATCGTCTCGGCCATATACATAGCGACGAGTCAGGACCTGGCACAAAACGCAGAGAGCTCTCATTGCATGACGATGATGGAGGCGGTCAACGATGGCAGGGACCTTCACGTCTCCGTCTCGATGCCTTCGATCGAGGTAACTGTCTCTCCTCTCTTTCATCGGAACCTGTTGTCCTAGGCATCCCAACCCTAATCCACTCTCAATTCTACAACTACTTCCGGGGCTTCCCGTAGAGCGGATTTCGCGCACGCAAAATCCCTAAAACAAGACAAGAGTATATAATATATAACCAATTCTCACCTAATAGATATCAAACTTAAGATTTTTACGGGGTAAGTGACAAACGAAGGGCAGATGGATGGAAAGTGGGTCGGTCAATGAAGCCTTCGTGCATTCAATTTATGTGGTCACCTATCCTTCCTAAAGTTAGTTAAATGATGAGCATATTGTCATAATCTCATCGGTACCAAGGCTGGGTCAGGAACCAGTTTAATCCCAATCCCACTTACTCCCACTTACGACCAGTCGACCGGCAGGATCTAATTGAAACCAAACCTGAATGTATATTTGTGAATATAAATCACTTCAACACTGGCGGACAATCACAACTCAACACGAATAGTATAATTATAGCTATAAAATAAAATAGTGGATCGGGAGTATATGGGCTCTTTTCGGTTTCTTGTACTTTAGTGTTTTTCAAAAGGGCCTTGAGTTAACTTCATCTAACAACGGCTTACCAAAAAGAGCTGGAGGGAGCTCTTCCCCCTATATGCATCACAAAGCCATTGTCTGCTGTTTTAGGAGAGTAGAAATTAAATGGCGGGACAGAAAGTAAAATGATATATTAGTATGTATTTTCAGAATGAAAGCCTCACAAACTCGCAACATCCTCGTACCCTTACCGAGGGAGGGATCATCATTCATTACACGTTGCCGAGATGCAGCCTTAAGAGAGATGCACGCCCGCCAGCGTAATTTCCACAACACACGTACGCGATGATGCTACACCAAGGTTTTGATTCAAGATATACAACTAGTCATCGTCGCTGTCCCTATCGAATGTCTTGAGCAAGCCATAAGTGATCCCCATGGCGATCCACCCTCCTAACAGTACCCTCATCACGGAAACCCTCACCGACGAGCCTCCCAGGTACGCCCCCATCCCCCCGAACACGGCTAGCGCGACAGTAGCAACAACTGCCACTGCCACCACCCTCATCTCGTTGTTCGTGACCGCCAACGCCGGCACTATCGGGACTATTGCCCCGCAGAGGAACGAGAAAGCCGATGCCGCCGACGCTGTGTAAGGGTTGGCCACCACCTCCCCATCGGCTTCCCCCTTTTGGTTTCCGGCCATAACCTCGGAGTCGAGCTTGCCATTATCTTTGGCCGTGACCTGACCCAACTCGATGTTATCGTGGTTATGTTGTTCCTTCACGCAATCCCCGGTTGTCCTCTCCTTCCTTGTGGACATCTCAATGTCACGTTGGGTGGAGACAGATACGAACTCACCGACAGCCATGCTGAAAGCACCCGCGATGGCCCCCGCGATCCCCGACAGGACCATGGACTGGCGGTCCTCCTTGGCGGCGCCGATGCCGAGAATCAAGGAAGTGGTCGAGAGGAGGCCGTCGTTGGCTCCGAGGATCGCAGCCCTGAGCCATTGAGCCCTCTTCAGGGTACTCTTCGTCGCGGCCTGTTGTTCCTCTCCTTGCATTCTTCCGGTGCTTGAGAAAAGATCAACTACAAAAACCACAAACGAAAGAAAGGGCTCGTGCTGTCCACAAGACATCCTTTGAATCTCCCCATCGGGATTCTTTATAATAAGCCGACATGTGGTCGGGTTAGGACAATAACCGATCATAGTATCACAAGAAATACAAGGAAAACATTTATCGTACCGCATTTTCGAGGACAAGAATTTCAATCATTACGTTGTTGACAACTACGGGGAAATTGCTAGAAAAATTCCGTGGACCGTCGTGATCCGAAACTTTGGGCTCTTGCCTTAAGTCGAAATATTAACATTCGAAAACAAAGCTCGAACGGCGTAATTTACTTTAACTCAAACACACTCTTGGCGGCTAAGCTCGAGGATCCTCCGACATCAACTCCCCGGTCGCGCCCCCGTGGGAAGATACAACATATCAGGACAAGTGCAATGTCAGGGCCTTAATGTGGCCCCGGCCGTTGATGATAAGGTAGATTTTCGGATGGTGATAAGTTCTAAGAAGGTTATCTATACACTCTGACAGAACAAAGGACAAAAGATCATTCTTTCGAGTTGATATAAATTTTTAGCGTGATAAGCCGAGTTGATAACAATTTACAAGTGTTGGATTTGTCCCAGGATCAGATCACAGGAACGATCCCCGGTTGGTTCAGCTCGTTAACCTACTTTTTCTACATCGACTTGTCGAGTAATTTCCTCTCAGGAGGGTTTCCAATGGCGTTCACCGAGTTGCCAGCCCTCTTGCCAACCCAATTCACAGACCTAATCTCACTATTCCCCAATTCACAAACCTAATCTTCCTATCCGGCTCACTCTTCCTCTTCGATAACCCTCCAGTAACCACCACCATCTCCCTCTTCCCTTCTCTCAACCTCTTCCCTAGCGGAAGCGAGGTTCCCGCTACTAGATCTGTGGGAGGCACGGCTGCTTTGCTGGGGAAAGCTTGACGATCGGGGAGGATAAGCGATGCAGGGGCGGAAGCTGTGGCTTCTGTTGCTAGAGAGTGGTGGAGTTCAAGAGCCGAGTTCAGGATTTGGAGCACACCTTGGGATGCCGACGGAACCTGTCGTAGAGTGGAGAAAGCGCCACAGACTGGTGTCGGAGTGGACTCCAGTTTGCGAAGGAATGGAGGCAGTGAAACTTTGGCTCATTCTGAGAATGGAGGAGGATTTTTGCTCCCCTCCGTTCATGAAGGAGGAGCCCCCAATCTGGTTTATCCCCCCCCCCTTCCTTCCCCATTGTCCAGATAAGATCGAATCTCGGGGACGTGGAGGGGATTGTCCTTGGCAAACCGTTGGAGATATTTGTTTGGGAAATTGATTCCCTTTATTGTCATCGGATGGCAGAGAGCCATTGGGCTAATCCTGCGGTGGTGTCGTGGAGCAAACTGATTGCTCATAAGCTGCCGATTATTGGGGACAAGCAGGTGGTGCATTTTGTTGCAGCTTTTGACTGCTTGCAAGTCGTTGGTGGAGGCCGCTGCCACTGTGAGCAAGGGACAGAGCTGCGGGTTGGCGCAGAGTAGGGGAATGTTCTGTCCTTGTGCTGTTATCCCGTGGAGCCGGGCTACGCTCTGGCCGTTGTACGAATTGGTGGAGGGCAATGGTCCCCAACAATCCCGTCCATCCCCACAATTCTTCTAAGACAGCCACGTCGGATGTTTCCATTAACATGGTTGTGTGGGTTAAAAAGTTTCTTCGGTGTTTGTGTGTGAGGGTGGGAATGGTGTCCCCCATTTTTGTTTAGATGTAGTGAAATATTACAAATAGAGTCCTTGAATTTTGTCATGCTTTTGAATTTCACCTGGACTTGGATATCATGGATTGGTCCTTAAATTCCGAGGCTTTCTTTGAATCGGTCTAAAAACGATATAACAAATTAAGAATTCTAATTTGGTCTTTACTTCTCAAAATGGTTTTCCACTTTCGACTGAAACCAAAACAAAGCTAAAAGTCTCAAATGCTTAAAGAAAATAATGGAAATGCTAAAAGAAAAACCCTTACTTGTTTGAAGTTAGTCACCCGATCATGATTAGGAAAATTAACTTTATTTTTAATTCAAAATTGATCACTTAACCATATTTAGAGATTATTCAAGTTATAAGAATTAATCTGATAACGCTAACCATGTTCAATGATTTTTATGAAACAATAAGCATGTTCGATGATATTTAAAATTGGAAGAGCACCACCAGTTAAGGTTAACCTTAGCCTAATTACATGTAATTAAAAGTTGATTAATGTTGAGTATATTGGGTTAATGGCCAATTTAGGGGATCTACAGGCACTATCATTCAACGACCATAATGGAGCCCGTTGAGTAATAACACCGCCTCAGATCCAGATGGCCCCAACAAGAAGGTCAGCGTCGGTGCTGTCCTCGGATCCTGTTTTTTTGTTGGTCTAGTGATCTCATTCATTCCGTGGGTGTTCCTCACGAAAAGGAGGATCGCGGTCAAGGTTGGATAAGTTGTCATGCAACTCTAATCTAGGTGCAACTGGGGATTCGATAAGGACACGAGTTTAGTCACAGTGTTCCACGGCAACGACAGAAGCAACTACAACGATCTTACAATAGTTGAAATCTTGGCGACAACAGGGAACTTCAATTAGGCTAACTCATACGGTGTGACGCTTTCGGCCTCGTCTACAAGGTGAAGAAGCCCTCGAGTGACATGGGCCTGATGGAGAAGGAATTCAAGTCGGAGGCCGAGGTTCTCTCGAATGCACGGCACGAGAACCTCATTGTCCTGCAGGGTTACTGCATCCACGAAGGGTCGCATTGGAGAACGGGAGTCTCAACTCCTGGTTGCACGAGATTTTTTCCCATCATCTCCCCTTAATTCCACGTCGGATCTTTGTCCCGGGGTGGTAAGTGGGGCATCCTCGTTCGAAATCTTTATTCGACGGGACGAATTTGGCTCTGATACCATGTAGAAATTGTGTGTTGGGTTTCCCATCACCTAAACGCTAGCCATTATGTGAAGTGTACCAACCATATATAAGCCCTTGGCCAGCTCGTGGGGTGGGTGCAAGATGTGAGGAAGGATGGGAAAGAACATGAAATCTTCGATCCTCTTCTGGGAGGGAAAGGATATGAGGATCAGATGCTGCAGTTTCTCGACGTGGCCTGCTGGTGCGTGAATCACAACCCTTTCAAGAGGCCGACTATTAAGGAGGTTGTCGAAAGGTTGAGGGAAATTGGCGACGGCTAACCCCCGACACCGAAAGTACGTGTATGTATCAAGTTTTTTTGGCAGGAGGTGATCTTCTGCGACGATGTATAGGGGGATGAGTGTTTATAATTTTGCTGCAACTCAACAAAGATCATCAGATTAGGCAAAAACCGACTTCCACGACGTGATTCTGGAAACTCAAAAATGTTTTATCAGCAGCTGCAGATCGTTAGGCTGCTGGCAATGACAACAAAAAACAAAACATTGCCTCAAGCTGTTGGATGGAGCGTGTGAATGACCGAAAAATCCTAGGATTGAGATGCCCCTGTTCTGCTCGGTTGATTCTCTTCCTCATCCTGGAATGATCATTTCTTGGATCGTCTGGGATTATTGGAACCACCCAATTGTTTCGATGATGCATCGTCGTCCCCTGCATCCAACAGAGGCAGTAATCCCGTCTGCGAGGTGCCATCGACTTCTGTGTCAAAGTCCCCCTCGATCGTCATCCCTTCTATCCTGAACGCAATCGAATCCTTGTCCAACCCCACGTCGGTAACTGCAATCATCATAGGAAAAAACGTCTATCCCGTATCCCGTTCAAAGATCCCGACCCTACATTTTCATTCCTTACCAGCACCGGAGAAGAACCAAAGCAGGATTGCGCACAGGAGAAGAACCAAGGGGATCGCATGGACGGCATTCTCCGCAAACCTGGCACGAGGCTTATCCTTCCTCACAACATCCAGGATGGGGTCGAAGGTCGGCAGCTGGTGATCGTGGTCCCCCGAATGGTAGGAAGCCGTCCTCAGGATGTGCGAAGCCATGGGCGGCGCGAACGAGTAGTCCTCGTCGGAAACTCTACTGTAGCTAGCGGATCTATGCATCTTATTACCGGTTTCCTTTGACGGCCCGCGAGGTTGTGTAAGAACGACAAGAACGTCGTCTGCCTGAAAGATAAAAAAAAAATCGCGAGATTACTTCAACAAAAGTTTGGAAGAACAACTCCTTTTGTTCCTGGGCGTGTCAGGAAAGTTGGTTGGATCAAGCTATTTTTTTGGGGGGGAGAATTGCCGGTTCGATTTTTCACTGGTTTACAGTTTTTAATTTTCCGAAAAAAATAAACCGCATGAAATATACTTTACTGCCTTCCTCCAGAGGTGAAAAACGCTAAATTAAAATTTAGTTTGAAAAACAGGACATGTCACTTTTGGTTTATTTGGCCCAAGAACAGAAGAAGACATGCTTCAACTTCTAACACATGAAGTTTGATCAAGAGCTTGTGCCCGATCCCTGGTAAAAAGCTCGAGTCGTATCGATCCGGACCTCCCCCTTTCGTGCGCCACCGCAAAAAAAAAAAGGAACCCTAATTGGCTTCTTCCGAACCACGGGCAAAAAAGAAGTTTCTAGCGGGATGCTTTGAACGGAGGAGGAGACTGATACTCGTCGGCGTGCTCTTGCCATTGTAGCCGAAACACTGATCGCCTCGGCATCCGACGGACGGCTAAGTTCTTGACCTGTTTGGTGCAGGCGTTGGTGCCGCTCTTATTACGAACACTGGGGCCTTATTTTATTTTATCTTATTCGTCTGCTTGGATGTACCAGCAGAGGAGCATGGTGGCGCACCGGCGGAGGATATAGATACGAGCCCGTTGTTCCTTAACCAGCTCGACACACTTCCTTGTTAGGCCGTTGCCGTTGCCGTTGCCCTTTCCCTTTGGTACCTTCGCATTGTGTGACGTGGACTTACCATCACGGAGACGGAATCTCTCGACCACGGCCATTTATACTCAATCAAACAAATACCAAAACAACCACCAAATAATCAAAACGGAAAAAGAAAAGATGATATAACAAAGGTTTAGCTGCGACCAACAGTTTCGGTCACCGTCGAGATCTTTCGGGATAAAAAAAAAAAAAAGCTCGACGCGGAGCTTGAGCAGAAAGTTTCAGGAAATACATGGGTATTTATAGTCGGGGAGGATTAGGGCAACTAGGAAATGGATGATTGAAGATGAAGTAAAGACCAAATTCTGAAGTTTTTATACAGAAAAGTAATATAAAGGAAGTAGGATTGATGATAGATTACATACCTTCGTAAAATAATAAAATGTTCACCTTTAGATTAAATTGTACATTTGAGATGTGAATTTCATTCAGGATGAATCTCTGTGCAGGTGAAGTGAATGTGGTCATGTTAATTGAAGTTACCAACAAAAGATAAAGTTAAAATAAACAGGAAATGTTACTGATCCCTTCAAGGGAAACAGCTAAGCTAATCTTACTACCAAGGCTCATTCAGATTTGCCCCTACATTATTACTTCCTTAGATGGTCGAGACCACCGTCCCCAGTCGACTTTTAGGGCACGCGCTCGGATCACGTCGAGACTTCGGTGTTCGTCTTCTTCACCGTCTTATTCACGGGAAACAAACGTAGAATTGTCCGAAACCGCCGGAAGTAAGTAAGAAATCCGAATGCATGCACGAAGCAAATAAAGCAGGCGTTCGTGAGGACGAAATTTACACGTTATTATCAGGGGGACGCCCAAACTTTACGAACAACTAAGAATTATGAATGGATCAAATAATAAAGTAATGTTTTCTTCTATCGTATAGGGTCGAGATGGGTTTGAGCTTGACCTGGATTGGTTTGGGAAAGTGGGGAAACTGCGTGTGGGAGGAGCGGAGTGTTTGCTTCGAGAGGACGAGACAGGGCGGGATTTAATTATGGGGATGAGGAGTAATAACTACCATCGAACATGGTACCGACAACCAAGGTAATAATAATATTCCACATATAACATGTATGTGTTTGTGGTATGTGCATGTACTTCCACTTTACGTTCTTGCATTGAAGTTAAGTTTGGAACTTGTGAAGAAGCTTGGGGGGGTTATGGATGGATCTGGATTTCATATTTTATGTCCCAAAGTCAACTTTCATGCGGGCTTGTAATGGCAACGTGACGCGTTCAATTAATTGGAGTTGTTGGTATAATCTTTCGTATCGCATCGCGAATATCTCATCCGATGAACAACCGTTGCCCCGTCTCCGATCACATATTTTTTTATCGACCACATGGTCAAAACACAACGTTTGTGCATTGTTGTTGTATGAAAAGATAAATGGAGTTAAACGAGTCTGACTTTCACGTAAAGGTTCCTCTTTTTTTTTTTTAGTTTACTAAATACGTAGTTTTCAAAATAGAATTGTCTCATGTATCATTAAATTAGAATTTTTCAAAATCAATGTGATTTCTCTACAAGAGGAAATACTAAAATATAGTCATGATATACACGTTCTATGAACTGGGATTTCAAGTTAAACTCCGATTAACTTTTTTCTCCTGATTGACTTAAACAGAGCCATGTAATCATAGTGGTAATGGCATCGGAAGATCTTAAAGCGGATTCAGTCAGGATTCTATCACGTTTCAAGGATGCAGTGATGTTGGGGACACGTCGATGGTTGTGCGTCCAAAGAGATGAACGTGGCCGCAGGTTGTCCCACCCAAATAATGCAGAATTCAATAGGATGAAATCCACATAAAAAGATGCGAGAATACGCACACCCAAGTCCACATCTGCTTGTAATGGTTGGAGGGGTAGAAACCCGACATGCTTTATCAACAAATCACCCTGACTTTAAAATGATCTCTCGTTTTTTGGGTGTTTAAGATTAGGAGATCTTGTCCAAGATTTGGGGAGTTGTCCTTGTTTCCCGATCCTAATCCTAATAATAGGAATAATAATAATATCGACTCCTTCGACTTTGTTATCTGTCCTCCAATGGAAGTGTACGATGTGTACCAAGAGAGGATCAAATCACACACTCGCGGCGATGTTAAGTTTCGTTTTCACTTTTCATTCCGGGATATGTGTAAAAAAAAACCTAAAATAAAAACGATCGACGCCACAACATAAACATAAAGAGGAGGGGAGGGGGGCTCAAACCTTTAATTACCCAAATATTGATCGAGTCATTGATGGGATTATTTTTACAGGGAGAGAGATGGGATAGTGGCTAAGCTTAGATCTAAAAGAGTATACAAATCAAAGCGACCGGACATTCAAAGTGTCTTAGTCTTAGGATAGTAAGGAACTGAAGACTTTAGGAGGGAAGGTGGGAACAACTTTTGCTGGTAACGACGATCATCTCTCTCCCTCTCCCTCTCTACCCACCAAAAAAAAACATGTTGCATGCTTTCTTCCACACACACACAAACACACCCTCTTGTTCATGAACAGGCCCCACCCCACCTCCCCCTCATATTACGCACAGGTCATTTTCCAGCATCCATTCCTCATCATTCAACTAGAATTACATCTCCACCTCGTTACGTAACAAATCATAATTTCAGAATTATTTTATTATTATTAAATGATGCTCGAACTTCAACACCGCCCCCCCTCTCCCTCCTCATACGGCCCGGAGAGCTAGAGGAAAAGAAAGGTCAATAAAAAAGATATAGGCTTTTTAATGGGCCGATACGGCCCGACCCAAGTAAGGTATCTTTTTTTTTTTAAGTGCAAAGATGGGAATTTAATTAGGAGTCACGTGACGTTCACATGTTATGTGCCTGGGGGGGAATAAATAAATAAATAATATAAAATTATGTGTGTCCGATCTCGACCATCCCGCCCGCCAATCACTGATAAAACCTTGACGCATCAATTACTAAAATAAATTGAGTTATTGAGTAAACAGACCGGTTGGTTCACAAAAGGCAAAAAAAATCAGACACGTCTCAATTTTTTATCATCCCCATAATCCATCACAATTCCCGAACCCCCTACATCGTACAGAAGTCGGTCTGATGACGTAAGAACAAGAAAAGAACCGAACCGAACCGAACCGGAACAGACCGTGGCGTGGCGGGAGGGAGAATTTTTTTTTTTTGAATGGTAGTTGTGTTCCAAACGGTCTTCGTTGGTTTCCCTTCCTTCGTCTCTCCCCAACGGATTTAACTTAATCCACTCCTTAACGTAATGACCGCGTCGCTCTGCTGTTCGGGTCTTCAACCACCGGTCAGACAGAGGGATGGACAGACAGGCGGGCATGGATGAACTCCTTTTAACAAGAGGGAAGAAATCCGTTTTAAGGAAGTTGTTAGCTCTGGGGTTCGTTTCCACAGCATCCCCTTCCAGTTTCCATCCCCCCCACCCCAACCCCAAATCTTGTGCGTGTCCTGTGTCCAAACATTCATCCCTAACCCCTTTTCCTACTCCTCCAGGGTTGTGCTCCGGAGGAAGAGGGCGTGTTCTTGGATGCACTAACTCGGGGGCAAGCTTGGTTCGAAAGTAAGAATGCCGTGAATCACTAGTGTGTGTGTGCACGTGCGTGTGCAGGCGTGCGAATTGTGTTGCTTTGATGGGAGTGGCAGGGAGTATTGCACGATTGAGCTCTTGTTGTTGTCGGATCTTACTTCTCTGCCGTGCTTGGAGAATGGAGATGCTTGCTGTGTGTGGAGTTTGGAGCATGAGTTTTCTGTCCTTTCTCAAGACTTGGTTCTCGGGGAAATAATAGGAATGAGTGATTTAATGGTCTTGTCGGGATTTATGTGTAATATATCGTGAACATCACTGCGAGCAGTTCTCGATCTAAGATCTAGTCTAACTGTGCTGAAGTTTGAGCTTTGGTCGGTTTGTTTTAGTCCTTTCTTCATATTTAAGGAAAAATATTTTGTATGCAGGTGACTGAGAGACTAGACCATGGCGGAAGAATTGGACAGGCCCTTACTGAATCCCAATGATTTCCACCGGGAGGGGATCGATTTGGTTAGTAGACGAAAATGCACTACTGTTTACGTCAAAGACAGTTCGCGAATCGGGTTCATTAGTTTTAGTAACGAGTTTTAGTAACGAGCTGACTGCAAAAATTAATGAAACCAGGAACGCTTGCCCTTGGTAGAAGTCTTTGAGCAGCTGAGGACTTCCAAAGAGGGGCTGACATCCGAGGATGCTGAAGCTCGTCTTGTTATCTTCGGCCCGAACAAGCTCGAAGAGAAGCCCGTAAGAGTCCCGGAAGAATTCTTTAATATCTTATGTTTCCGATGTTTGCGTCGAAGAACCTTAAATAAGTTCCGGACATGAATGCAGGAAAATAAGTTCCTCAAGTTTCTGACCTTCATGTGGAATCCGCTGTCGTGGGTTATGGAAGCAGCCGCTGTTATGGCCATTGTCCTTGCAAATGGCGGGGTAAGTAGAATATTGGAGATTTACTTGCACGACAGACCTTAATTAATCTGCTCTAACTGATTCATTCTTTTTTGTAGGGCGAGGGTCCCGACTGGCAAGATTTCGTTGGGATTGTTTGCTTGCTGTTGATCAACTCGACGATCAGCTTCATCGAAGAAAACAATGCGGGCAATGCAGCAGCAGCACTCATGGCCCGTCTAGCTCCGAAGACAAAGGTTCTCCGAGATGGGCAATGGCAGGAAAAAGATGCAGCTATTCTGGTTCCGGGAGACATCATCAGCATCAAGCTGGGTGACATCATCCCTGCAGATGCTCGTCTCCTTGAAGGAGACCCATTAAAGATTGACCAGTCCGCTCTGACCGGTGAGTCCCTTCCGGTGACGAAGAGAACTGGGGATGAAGTCTACTCGGGGTCGACTTGCAAGCAGGGAGAAATTGAGGCAGTGGTTATCGCGACCGGAGTCCACTCCTTCTTTGGGAAAGCTGCGCATTTAGTTGATTCGACCGAAGTCGTCGGACATTTCCAGAAGGTAAATATCACGGAAACACTTTTTGCCAGTGACTTGTGATCAGATCATGTCGTTACCGTTTGCCTATGGATGTTCTGTTAGGTGCTTACCGCGATCGGGAACTTCTGCATTTGCTCCATTGCTGTCGGGATGGTGCTTGAGATCATAGTTATGTTCCCAGTCCAACACCGTTCTTACAGAAACGGTATCAACAATCTCCTTGTTCTCTTGATCGGAGGAATCCCGATTGCCATGCCTACAGTCTTGTCTGTCACGTTGGCCATCGGTTCTCACCGTCTCTCTCAGCAGGTGAGCAAATGATGACATCCCGTGCCAAAGTCTGGTGTTTGCATGGAAACTAAAATCATCTTTTCCTTCGACAGGGTGCAATCACGAAAAGGATGACGGCCATTGAGGAAATGGCAGGAATGGATGTCCTTTGCAGTGACAAAACCGGCACTCTCACGTTGAATCGTCTCACGGTCGATCGAAACCTCATTGAGGTAGGAATGTTATTATCGATGAAACCTTTGTCGCCGGGCCCAAATGCTACAAATCATTCCTAATCTTTGCCACCCTCGCCTTAAAGGTATTTAACACCTCCGTGGATAAGGACTTCATTGTCCTGCTAGCTGCCAGAGCATCGAGACTCGAGAACCAGGATGCGATTGACGCTGCTATAGTTAACATGCTTGCGGATCCTAGGGAGGTAAGAATTTTGCATTATCCTGATCACTGGACAATCTCGTGCCGAATGTAATGTAAAGGGAGTGGTTCCCCTTATAGGCGAGAGCGAACATCAAGGAGGTGCATTTCTTGCCCTTCAACCCAGTTGACAAACGCACAGCGATCACTTACATTGACTCCGAGGGGAACTGGTACCGTGCCAGCAAGGGCGCTCCTGAACAGATCCTCAACATGAGCAAAGAGAGAGACGAAATCGCAGTGAAAGTGCACTCCATCATTGATAAGTATGCCGAAAGAGGCCTCCGATCTCTGGCAGTTGCATTGCAGGAAGTTCCGGAGAAAAGTAAGGACAGTCCTGGTGGACCATGGACATTTTGCGGGCTTTTGCCATTGTTCGATCCGCCAAGGCATGACAGTGCTGAAACAATCCGCCGTGCACTCAACCTCGGAGTCAATGTCAAGATGATCACAGGTATGCCTTCCCTCCAGATTTTGAAGAGGATATATTGGAACCAAAATGGTCGATATTTATCTTGCCTCAATTCAGGTGATCAATTGGCTATTGCAAAGGAGACTGGTCGACGTCTCGGGATGGGAACGAACATGTATCCCTCTTCGTCGCTATTAGGCCGAAACAAGGACGAACATGAAGCCCTCCCTGTGGATGAGCTCATTGAAAAGGCAGACGGATTTGCCGGCGTATTCCCTGGTACATGAAAATCCTCTTCCCCAGAATCCTACCATCATATGATTCCCTGACTCCAGTGCGACCTGGTATTAATCTTCTTTATTTCCTTGAAAATGAAACTCAGAACACAAGTATGAGATCGTGAAGATCTTACAAGAGAAGCACCATGTCGTTGGAATGACCGGTGATGGAGTGAACGATGCCCCTGCATTAAAGAAGGCCGACATAGGGATTGCAGTTTCTGATGCAACAGATGCAGCCAGGAGCGCTGCGGATCTTGTCCTAACTGAGCCTGGGCTCAGCGTCATCGTCAGCGCAGTCTTAACCAGTCGTGCTATATTCCAAAGAATGAAGAACTACACGGTGAGCCCTCTCACATACCTGTTGCGTATTCTGTAACCCTGCTTCTACTTCATCGTCAATGATACAACAATAACTAAATGACAATATCGCAGATATACGCCGTCTCCATCACAATCCGTATTGTGGTATGTTGGATTTACCGTCAAATACTCTGCCCTGCTCTGTTTGTAATGAATCCATCCAGTTTGATTGATTTTGTTAACTCATCCATGAGTGCAGCTTGGTTTTGTGATCCTGGCGTTGGGATGGGAGTACGATTTCCCACCTTTCATGGTTCTCATCATCGCCATCCTTAATGACGGTAATTTCACTGGAGTTCTGCGAACTGGGGTTGTTTCTTTCGTCTCCTCCCGGCGATGTTGTCATAACTGACAGCTGCTTCTCATTGCTGTATTAACTTCACCGCAGGGACTATAATGACCATCTCGAAAGATCGAGTAAAGCCGTCTCCGAGGCCCGACAGTTGGAAGCTGGAGGAGATTTTCGCCACGGGCATCGTCATCGGAACTTACTTGGCACTCATTACGGTTTTATTCTACTGGATAGTGATCGACACAACATTCTTCGAGGTAAAGACTCTGGAAACCTTTTGTTATTCAGTTGCTCTGATTGGAAGATGACGAAGTTTACCTCATGTGCAGGATCATTTTGGAGTGGCTTCGATATCCAGCAATAGCGAGCAAGTCTCCTCGGCCGTATATCTGCAAGTCAGTATCATCAGTCAGGCTCTGATTTTCGTTACCAGAAGCCAGAGTTGGTCATACGTTGAGAGGCCCGGCACACTTCTGATGTGCGCATTCGTCGTAGCGCAGCTGGTAAGTTTCATTCCATCCCTTCATGAATATTCAATCCCGCTTCATTCCATCCCTCCATGAAATCCCTCTCTTCGAATCACGCAACTCACTCGATGGCATTTCACCTAACAGGTTGCGACATTGATTGCTGTCTACGCACACATCAGCTTCGCGTACATCAGCGGAATCGGGTGGGGATGGGCAGGAGTTATCTGGCTATACAGTGTGGTTTTCTATGTTCCCCTCGATGTGATCAAATTTGCAGTGCGCTATGCTCTGAGCGGAGATGCGTGGAGACTCGTGTTCGACAGAAAGGTCAGACGAACAACTACTTTTGTCGATACCCGGCAGAGAATCAGCGGGACCAAACGCCTAACCTTTGTTTCTCTTGGAAAAACAGACTGCTTTCACTTCCAAGAAAGATTACGGGAAGGAGGACAGGGCAGCTCAATGGGCGCTCTCACAAAGAAGCCTACAGGGTCTGTCTGCAGCAGATCTAGAATTCAATGGCCGCCGTTCTCGATCTTCCTTGATTGCAGAACAGGCACTGAGGCGCGCCGAGATCGCCAGGTAACCAACCATTTGTGAATCCCAGAAACGAGAAAACAACTCTAAGATCTGTTCTTACTGGCAAAAATTTGCAGGCTAGGGGAGCTGCACACACTGAGGGGACATGTAGAATCAGTGGTCAGGCTCAAGAACTTGGACCTCACCAAGATTCAATCAGCTCATACAGTTTGAAGGAGCGAGCCACCAAAGAATGCCCGGACCCTTTCGGTCTTATCGCTCGGCTTTTTCCGGGAAAGGTGGCTGGTCCTGCATTTTTGGATGTTAGGACTTCCCTGAGTTGCAGAATATCCATCCAGCAAAGACAGGCAACAGAGAATAGGTCTATCTTCCTGAATAAACTCATCTCCAACCGGTGAGATGCATGCATGCACTACATTCCCATTCCTTTTCGTACTTGCAATTTTTTCCAGAGACAGCATGAGGATAGACCTGTTTGTGCTTTTTTGAGCCTGAGACATTCTCAGTCGATTTGCTTAGGTAAGATAATAATAGAGTTCCACAATAAGACTACTCCGATTCAAACAGCACAGCATATCCAACTTGTCATTGATATAGCAACACGTGAAGAAAGGCCCAGAGCCATGTGCAGATATGATATTCATAGGAAGAAATCAAGGACTTACTGGATTTGAGCCGCCGCTGCGACGTCTCTGCAGTGAGCTCATCCACTGTTTCCTCTTCGAGAACAAATTCCAAACTGCCCCTGCCCTAATGTAAACGAATTTCACATTAACTAAAGGGCAACAAGCAGAATAGACCTGGAAGCACAAACCCTGCTAACCTCAGTATAAGTAGAACCTTCCGGCGATGAAACCTACCATTCTGAACCAACACACTGTGTAGACGTTAAAATTTATCAAACCGTCCCCGATTAATACTATACCAACATTATTTGATTCCAAATTTAAAGCAAGGCGTAGAGGAACCACACCAATCCATCCCGAACTTGGTGGTTAAACTCTACTGCGGTGACGATACTATAGGGGCGTCTTAATACAGTTTGTATAGCGTTAGTACATATATCTATGTATATGGGTTGCCCCCTTTTTTTGAGTTTCGATAGAAGAATTCCTTTACCTTTACCAACTCAACGCAGTAAACTCTATTTGTTAGAACATCTCCCATTGAGTCTCTGCACCTATCCTATTCTTTTTGTATTCCTTCCGGGGGCTTTTAGTTTAATGTTCTTATTTAGTGGACGTGGTTAATGGCAAGAACTTATTGAGTCCATCGTTTGGGCTCATAATAAATCATCTTACTCGTAGTACAGCGATGAATGATCAAATCTCAATGATAAATTGGGGCTTATTCAATTTCTACCGAGGGCTATAAACCCAATTAGTAAAAAGGGGCTTATGGATTATATATCTAAATCCACGAAATAATATCTTAGAGTCCTGTAAAAGTCATGAGCCCAACTCAAACAAAAGTACTTTGAGCCGAAATAAGCCCAAATTTAAGTCCGGTCCTTAGCCCGATACATAAAAAGTTGCCCGGTCCATAGCTCGTTCATCGTCACTACATCTACCCTCCTTTTTTAAGTTTGAGGTAAGAACAACTAAAATACAGTTATTAGGCAAAGTAGAATCTTACAAATTTGGAATGCAACCCATTCCATGGTCTCGAATTAAGAGTCACAAGTGGAGTAATCAGTCTCCAAAGTCATATCAGAATGATAATTATCTCGCAAGACATGAGTTCTTAAACAGCAATGAAAATCGATAAGCGCCCGCGATCATAAGAGGACACCCAAGGACGCGACGGACAAGAGCATTTGTTGTGTGCCTTGTCCATTAAGCACAAGTTGAACATATCATCCAAAGCTTGCCACAGCGAAATCGTCCGTCCAAAGTACAAGAGCATGGAGAACTCTTCGCAGCTTCGTGGGGGTAATTACCAGGATCAATTGTAGACCATGTACTTTGGCGTTGCACTGAACTTCTGATACCCTTTGATGACCTTGTTCACGGCATCAAGAAAGTCCTTCTCCGTAACAGTCTTCCTCCTTGCTCTGATGGCATACATACCAGCCTCTGTGCACACGCTCCTTATATCGGCACCTAAAATAGTAAAACAATAAATGTCTAATGTCATACATAAAAGCATAGAGGATCAACTGCAAAGGACTATCAACCCAGTGATTTGTTCAAATTATACATGGGGATAGAGTACCAGGTGGTGAACAAAGATTACCTGTTGAATTCGGGCAAAGGCGAGCTAGGAGTTCGAACCTGATGTCTCTTTCACAGTTCATGGTGCGTGTATGGATCTTGAAAATCTGTGTTCTGCTCTCCAAATCAGGAAGCCCAAATTCAACTTTACGGTCAAGCCGTCCTGGACGTAACAATGCCGGATCCAACGTATCTGGCCTGTCGCATATGAAAAAAAAGAGGAAAAAATTACAAAATCATTAGCAATGACATGTTATAAGACAAGTAGGAAGCGATCTTGAAGGGCATCAATGAAAAAATTTTCTTTGAGCCATGAAATGAATAACATACCTATTGGTTGCCATGAGGACTTTGATGTTACCACGGGCATCAAAACCATCAAGCTGGTTTACAATTTCAAGCATTGTCCTTTGGACTTCATTGTCTCCACCCACGCCATCATCAAACCGGGCACCGCCAATAGCATCGACTTCATCAAAAAACACAATGCAGGCTTTCTTCGATCGTGCCATCTGTAGCTCACAGTATATGATATGCAACTTATCAAAGATAGTAGGAAAAAATAATAGAAATCCGACAACACAAATAAGAGAAATGAACAAACCTGGAACAACTCTCGAACCATTCGGGCGCCCTCACCAACATACTTCTGAACAAGTTCGCTCCCAATAACACGAATGAAACACGCATCAGTTCTGTTAGCTACAGCCCTTGCCAGAAGGGTCTTCCCAGTTCCAGGCGGACCATAGCAGAGAACACCCTTGGGTGGATCAATCCCAAGTTTCACAAACTTCTCAGGATGAAGCATGGGTAACTCAACAACCTGCCAGAAGAGAAACAAACAAAAATCAATCTCATCATGGACAGCTCATATGAACGCAGTATGCATCATAAGATGTAGAATTCATGAAAGCTGAATGCCACGAACCTCCCTCATCTTCTCTATTTGCTCCTTGCAACCCCCGACATCATTATATGTCACATCCGGTTTCTCTTCAACTGTCATCATTGTCACGCTAGGGTCAATTTTTGGAGGCAAAGGGATCTGAATCTGGTACTTATTCCGATCAACACTGTCATATGTTGGCCACAACATACAATTCTCAGAATTTTCCAGGCCAGGACTCCACAAAGATGACAAAATCTCAAAGACCTACCCGACACGCATTCCCTCCTCAATGTCAGTGGGAGAAACTTTGTCGCCAAGTCCAACAACAAACTGCCAATTCAATATATGAAACAAAACATTCATTTTGGAAATCCTAGCAGCATTAATAACTGTATTTCGAAATAATGGCAAGAATTCATAATATTAAAATGTAACAATCATGTATATTTTGAAAGAGTTAATTAACCTTTGCGATCTGCTTCACGTTTATAACATACTTGGCGTCCTCGGTATTGGGACTAATAATTTTGGTGCATCTAGCCACCTGTTACCACCCATTCCACCTATCAAGTACATGGAAACACCAAATATATAAATAGTAAAAAGTATACACTTGAAAACAGAAACCTGAAGCGGTTGCTCCTCCTGCATCATTTGTTTGTCGGACACAAGATCCCACTGGCTAGGCGCAGCTAAACCGGTATCCGATTCCTTAATTCCTAGACATTTCCAAGGAAAGGAACATAATACAATTGACTAGTGAATTCTCGGAATCAAGTAAAGTTCCGACAGCAATCAAAATATCAACTCCATGCCATACACAAACCAATCAACGACATGCAATGCTTCAGACTAAAATCATTACTTACCATTCTCTGCTGTACAAAGGAAATATTATTGTTGTCATAAGAAAATCAATTGCACGAATGCATAATCCCATGTGTCAAAGGGCAATCGCAACACACAAAGGACTTCATCTTCACAAGAAATACAAGAAGCAATCTTAAATGAACATACCACACAAGTCATTGACCTTCTTCGCCATATCCTTGATCTCCTTTTCAACTTTCTTTATGCTGGTCGAGTATGGTCCCAGGCCCTGCATAACAATTAACATCCCCAAGAACCAGTATCAGCATCCACCGATTGCATATCATCTCCTCGTACCAACTCACCACTTCCATCCACAAACAGCCGAAAATCAAACTGGGGGAGGGACCCCATCTTTCCCAGAACCCAGATCGAACAAACTCTCAACCGAACCAAATAAACCGTACCTCCATACATACCACCTCCGAAAATACCAGTAGAAACGCAGAAAGAGATGAATAAACAGTCTCCAGGGGCATGAAATTGAAATGGGAGACGGCACATCCAAGAGGCTAGAAGAAAACCCTTCAAACCAAGAAACGGAAGCAATCGAAAAACAAGAAACTGCTAGGGTTTTCAGGTGGGGGCGGGGGGGACGCACGTAGGTCTTGAGGAGGGCGATGTCGTCCTCGTCGAGTGGGCGAGGGTTCTTCTCGTCCTTCATCTCGTCCTCCGCATCAGCCGCCGCAGGTGCCATCCCTTACTCCTTCACCCTCCCTTCCTCCGATACGATTCTGCCGACAAATCCCCCCTTAAGAAACGCCGACGACCGGCGGAGTAGGAGAGCAAAAGGAGGAGGTTTCTTGCAGAGCAGGTGAGCGCTCGTGTCTCTTCTCTATGTAAGAAGGGAGAGAGACGGGGGGAGGATGAAAATCACGTGCCATTCACGTGACTCGAGAGAGGGGGGGTAACCCAGCAAGGCCGCATAAGCTCGAGTGTCCAGCCCAAATTATAAATGGGCCTAAACGAGGGCCGAGGCCCACGGGGAGGATAAATAGAGGAATTTGAGGATGAGTATCTGGACCGGAGATCTTGGAGGCTCCGATTGTTTCCACGGGGATTCATATTTTATTTTATTTTATTTATAAAATTTTTAAAATGTTCTCATCGAAATTAGTTTCATCATCCTCGGAATAAACTGCCCCCCCGATTATCTTAAATGATTTCAGAGTGAAGTGTTTTTTTTAATAGTTAGTTTAATCGGATTAGTTTGATTGAGGGTGAGTCCCAATCCCTGAAGTTAGTTTCTTCAAAGTGGATCTCTTTTTAAGATAAACATTGAGACCGGGTTGTTCTGACATAACACGCGACGGCTACAAAAAAAAAAAAAAAACCAGCCATTTGACCGAGTAAAAGGGGCAGACACCCTTTGGAAGAAGCTTCTTCCTCCCTCATAGCAAGCAAAGCCGCCACCTTCGGAGTCAAACTAAACTGGCTTTACTCAAGTTTGGCCATAATATTTGCAATTGTGTTCTCGGACTTATATTGAAGATTTATACTAACAAAAAAAAGAGCAAAAATTAAAACTAACTCCACTTCCTTCTGTAATCTTTTTCATATGAATCTAGAATTAGGGTGATATATTCTTTTTTTTTAAATACATAATCACTCTGGACTTAAAAAAAGTCAAATTCGTCAAAGAAAAGGCATTTTGAAGAGTCAAAGCATATGGGAGTCCTTTTCTTCTTATTCTTATTCTTCGTCTCGCCGACAAAAAGTTCCAAAGTCTCTGGCGTGCTAAAGTTGATCGAACACTCCTCGGACAAGTCCAACTTTGTTTCCTTTTCTCTGACCACACCCACAGGTTCTGCTTCTTTTAACCACAATTCTCTCCCTCGTCCTCATCCATTTGTCCACCTTCTCTCCTGCTTAATATCGGTACGGGCTGGTCTTTGCGGAAGCTTTCCTATGGGGGACACATCAGATTTTCCCAACGCCTTGAACGACTCTAAGGCGATCGAGATTACCGGCAAGATCATGGTCATAGCCATCGTCGTGCTTTTCGTTGTCGTGGTGGTGGTGCTATTCCTCCACCTGTATGCCAGGTGGTTCTGGTGGAGAGTGATGGAGGAACAGCCGCGCCCGGAACGAAACCGTAGCCTTCGTCGCCGGCGACGTCGGTTCGCATTCGTCCCTGGTGAAGATAACGGAATCCTCATGAGGAGGGGACTTGACTCGGCCGTCCTGTGCTCGATCCCCGTCGTGGTTTATAGGCAGGAAGATTTCAAGGACGGTCTCGAATGCGCGGTTTGTCTCTGCGATGTGGCGGAGGGGGAAAAGGCGAGGATCCTGCCGAAATGCAGTCACGGGTTCCACGTCGAGTGCATCGACATGTGGTTTCAGTCGCATACGACCTGCCCCCTGTGCCGGAACTCTGTTACCTCGGAGTACAACGTGTCAGATAGTGGTACTGGGGGAGGATCTGTCGGCGTGGAGGGTTCGTCGGACGAGGAGGGGATCCCCGAGTCGGATGCTGTGGCTTCTCATTTCCCAGTCAACGAGCTCTTCTGGGGAGATGAGGCTCGGGTCAGTTCGAGGAACGGACCCATGGGAGGAACGAATTGCGAGCATCCCATTCCCCCGGGCGTCTCGCAGGAGTCATCCTCCTCTTTGGGAGGTGGCATTAGGCCAGGGCGGGAGGAGGCAATGGTGATTGAAATCCCAAGGCGGATGATCGAGGATACGGAGTCGTCCTTATCGCCTTCTACGAGCGGCTGTCCGCCAGATGAGATGAAGTCACCGGCCATGGGGAGGCTGAGGTCGTTCAGGAGGTTGTTGAGTAGGGAAAGAAGGGTGAGCCCCTGCAGTCCAAACAGCGCCGGTAGCTTAGCTGCCATTGACATCGAGGAAGGTGGCCGAAACACAAGCCATCCCAGTTGAGGCAGCAATTACATAGTGCCCTAATCCCATTACGATTCACGATCTATACCAAAATTTGTTTATGTACAGATCGGATTCGTTTTGGCATTCATCTCAAGTAATGGAATTAATGTAAAGAAGTTCGATTTTTTTTTTTTGTTTTCTCTCCTTATTAGCAGAAAAGTTTTGTACGGTGTTTTAACGATAAAAAGATTTTATCCTATTCAAATTCAATAAAATTTATTTACGGCCAGAAACCGAACATTAACTGATCATATCATCTGCAAAGAGGCTCGAAGATGTCAAGAATTCTCCGATCGTAGAAATACGAGGAAAGCGGACAGGGACAAATCGATGGACTGCGGAGAGAACATCGAATTTTGAGTATACAGTGGACACTATAAGCTCGACTAGATCCAGGTATAAGACACCCTTTGCAAAGACACCCGTTCATCGATGGGAGTTCTCCTGGAAGTTCGTCCTCGTCGTCGTTGCGATTGTCTTTCCCCCCGACGTCTCTGAGTTAGGGGCTGATGTGTGGACGACCCCCCCTACAACCAAGGCATTTGTACCGTGAAAAAGAATGGTAAACTCAAAGATGTCCAAATGGTAAGAAAATCTCACTCAATTCAGGATCAATCTAATCGAATTTAGGACATAAATAAAGCAAAAAACAAATTTACCTACATGACATTAACATACCTAAGCCCGATTATAGGCGTTTAGTACATTGTCCGCCGAGATCTGCAAAACAAAAGGCAAAGTAGGTGATCTAAGTCTTCCTCTCTCTAACTTTTCGACGGTCGATCACAATTAGGGTTAGAGTAAGTGGGAAAAACAACCTAGCACTTGTTAATATATGGTATGACGGTTCATGAACACGAGCCTCCACCTAAAGTGATCTAGCCCACATCAATAATAAACTGAGATGCCGCAAAAGCCCAAATAAAAAATCACCCAAAATTTGAATGGGCTAATCTCGGTTTAAAAAAAAACTAAATTATTAATTAATTATAGTCCAATAAAATTTTCGAAAACTAAAATAAAATTCTAACGCAAACATCAATATAAATAAGAGAAGCATGTTTATCTTACTGGGACAATAGAGTCCCTCGCGGCCAGAACGACAATATCGGCGCAGGCTACCGTGTCGGCGATATCACCAGCGGACACAAACTTGGGCAAAACAGGGCTGCAAACTGGTGGATGGAGCTGGCTATTTTTATTCTTGTATTCCTTTTGAGGAGAAGGAGAAGTTGAGGTCTTATCTATAATCATTTATAAGCACGGTGTGATTTCTCTTAGTATTAACCATGTTGCTATAAATCAAATAATAGAACTGAGGGAATTAAATTTTGCCAAAACGAAGGGAAAGTTACGCTGAAGGACCAAATTTTGAAAGATTGATTAATAAACTCTCTCCCGCCACATTGTACCGGGCCCAAAAGTGCTATTTTTTTAACGGCCCGGCCCAAGCCCACTGACAGGTAAGTTTAATGTCGGGATGTTTATTCTAAGCTCTTAGAATTATTTAGTCGTTAATGTTACCACTAATATTTTTGCGCACCGATCAAGCGGAAGTGTAGTAATGTATGCGACTGAGTATGTATATACATTCATCGGCATGAGCAGCTGAGTAATCTTAGAGATGGTTGAATAAATAAGTAACTTGATATCTTTTTATCATTTATTAAGATATAAAAACTCATGTAGCAACTACTACTTTAAGTAATAACTTACTACTTCGAGGATGATGAGACGTAGTTATAGTTTAATATTATGGTTTGTGACTTGATTATTGAAAATCTAAATTGAGAGAGAAAGCAACAGGTTGATCATCATCTATTTGACTATCAGGAAGAAAGGAATGACAAGGGAGGTGAGGTGGTCTAAAGACATGCTGTTTTTTGTTTCTGTCAAGGAAAACAACCACAGGAACCATGGTGGTGGTGGTGCTGTTGACGTCCGGACATCTTCTTGGCCTGTTCAGTTGTCTTGTCGAGCTGGTCAGTGTGCTGTCGCCTGGCCTCTGCCCTCCATTCCTCCGCCTTCCTGTGAACAACTGCCATCTTCCTCATCAGCTTCTCTTCCAACTTTGACCTCATCTTCTGTACTTTGACCTGCCAACCCAACTCCGTTATGTTATTTTGAAGGAAGAAAAAGGTGGGGGGTCTCCAATTCCCCAGGAATCTTTGGGTTTGGATCCTCCCCTTCAATTTCTCTTCACATGGGTTAACAGTGTAAGGCCAAAATTAGCAGATCAATATTCAAAAGGAAAAGGGGGTGGAAAAAGATTACTCCTTTTCAAGGAGTTGGAGCATGCAGGGATTAAACAATGATGTCGACCATAACAGGGATTTTTTGAGTCATTGGGGCAGGCACTAAACCAGAGGTGTGACCAGTCAAGCCAAGCCCAGAAGATTTATTAAACAAAAGAAACGACTGGGATCTACGAGTGGCTCGAGGGCAGGCAGGCACGTGTTTCGGGACACTTTCGTTCGAGAACAAACAAGAGTCCCGGGTGGTTTGCTACAGTCGAACATGATAATGATGTTGTCTGTATGTATACCTCTCTCTCTCTCTCTCTCTCTCTCTCTCTCTCTCTCTCTCTATCTCACTGTCTCGAGTCTGACAGGTTTGAACAGAGACTCAGCTGGGAACACAAAGCCAAGCCAAAAACCCAGCAATGCTTTTTGGCACTGGGATTTCTTAATCCCAAGGCCCTAAGAATCATCCTAAGCCGGAAGAATTAGCCCTTCACCCCAAAACCAAACCAAGCAATATAAAACAAAACAAAAAGAGAGTTATACCTCCAGCTTCTTGGATTGAGCTTCTGCTTTTGCACTTTCAAGGTTCACCCAGGCTTGTATCTTCGCTTCTTCCCTCTGATACCTGAAAAAGAAATAACCCAACTCGAATTCAAGAAATCTGATGGTGAGAAGATGGGGGGATGTTGAAGTATAATGTGCAGGAGAAATGGGTGCGAAACAAGTAGATGATAACTAATCTTGAGAAGAGAATATTCACCTCAGGCAGCACTTCGATTGCTCGTCTTCCTCCCAAGCAGCCGCTCTAGTCTGAGAGCCGCTCTTCTGCAGGCATACTCGGCCACCGTTGGTGTTCTCAAAGTGCCTCAAGCTTTTCGACACCTCTTCTTCCTCCTCTTCCCTGGAGCTCCAGTTAGAAGCAATGGAATCATACTGATGATTCCTCCCGCCACCCCCAAGCTGCAGCTTAGCCAAGTGGTGGCACTCGTTGAGCTGGCCAATGTCAATAGTGGGGATGTGAACGTTGCCGCTGCCGTCCCGGTAATCCTCAAGGCTTAACGGCCCTGACCTGCTGGCAGGCGTGTTGTGCCTCGCGGGGGATGAGCTCTTGAATGGCGTGTGGCACCTCGAGTTCGTGGAGCTCCCGAGCGGGGTCATCTCTGTGCCTACGTCCCTGCGATGCGTCTCATCGGTGGCCTTGTCCTTCACGGGCTCCGTGACGGTTCCACCAAACAGGAACCCTTGTTTGGAGGATGGATCCGAGCACCTGAATTTCGGAAGTATAGTCCGAACTTCATCCGTGAACTTATCTGCGCGAAACAACATTAACAGGCACACTTCAGAACCACAACATTCAGCTCCAGTACACTTGAAAAAATCAACCCAAAAGAAAAAGGAAAAAACAAAACAAAAAGTTGAGAGAATCTGCATTTAGTTTTGACCCAGTTGAACTGCTTAGGACCTGTTCCCAGAAAAAGGACCAAGAAAATGGACAGTGCTTGTCCGAAAACTGTCCTATTCATCTAATGTCAAGAAGCCATACACTTCCCCTAAGCATGACCACAATGCAACAAGTCTTTTTTCTTCCTAGTCCTTCATCCTCTTAAAAGCCCTTCTAGTTGCAGCAAAGCACATCCATCATCAACCCAATTTGATTTCTTTTCTAATTCTTTCAATGAATTGATTTAAAGATGGCAACTTTAATCAAGATCTCAAATGGGGAAAGTCTAAAGCAGGGAGATTTCATGAGTGTAGCCCTCAAAAGGACTTAACCTTTGAGTTGTGATCATTACTACCTTTTAAGAGTACTTCCGCAGAAGCAAGGGGCGATACTCCAAAGGGGTTAGGGACGTCAACTTTGGACTTGGACACCGCCACATCCTCTGCCGTGACCCTGGACTTGTCCGCGAACACCGCGTCCTCCTCCGCTGCCGCGAGCAGCAACGCCTGCTTCCTCAGTATCGACGAGTTCGACGTCGTCCTCACCAAGGGATGCGCCGGAGAGCTGTGGGAGGACCCGCCGCTGGGGCCCATGACCCATTTCTCCGCGTCGTCCCACTTCGAAGGGAAGCTCCGCCGCTGAGGCAGGAGGTGGTTGGTGCTGCCACTGCTGCCGCCGCCGCTGTTGTTATGGCTGCCAATGTTGCCGCCCACCGCAGAGCTGAAGCCGAATATCGGCCTCCCAGGGGTGCAAGGGCCCTGGGGCTCGGCCCCCCGGATCTGCGTCACGGAGCTGGCCCCGTCCCGCCTCCTGTTCATTGTAATTTCGAGCAGACCCCTGCCGCCGTCAACAGAAGTCCTCGCGGCCATCGGGAGAGACCCCACAAACTCCGACGTCTCCTTGAGGTAAAGTTTGCACAGCGGGTCAGGTTCCGGGAACGCATCAAGGAACGGGTTTCCCGACGAGCTCCTCAAGGGGTAGGAGCCGCAGGGCCTTCTAGCAGAGGTCGCGGTGGTGGAGTCCATCGGTTGCACCTGAGAAAAACCAAACGAACTTAACACCACCCAACAACAGAAAATACCAAACACGGGGGAGAAGGGGAAACATTAAACAAAAACTCACGTCATTGACATGGAGCCATTTGGCCGTGAGATCCATTGCTCCCTGGTGGAGGTGGTTTCAGAGACTGTTACATAACACGACTCACACACACACACACGCGCGCGCGTCTTTTACAGTGGAAGAATCACAGGGATCCTCTGGGCCCGCTGCATTTGCATGAAAAGAGAGAAGGGAGGAGGAGGAGGAGAAGAAGATTTAGTTTAATACTTTGGGTTTGCTGCTGCTGCTGCTGCTGCCCGTTGTCGTCGTTGGGTTTGGAAGTGACAATTGAAGGGAGGGAGGGGACACACAAACACACACGCTGGATTGTACATTGGATCTATCTAAATACTTGAGAATAATAATAATAATAATTCAACAACTATGTTCATGATAATTGGTCAAAAAAGAAAAGAAAAAGCAAGCTACTGCTCCCTTATTACAACACAGTCTTTGCTGCTTCTGCAACCTGCTGTTCTTGTTCAATTATTGGTAAACTCCAATTAATTATGCGGAGGGTGTTCCTTGTTTTGGTTTTACTTATTTTAAGAGAAGAAAAATTTGAAGAAGGGAGATGTCATTTTCAGACAGACTTTCTTGGTCCGAGGATTCCTGCAACCCTCCTGTTTTAGATTACATCCAAAACCCAACATCAAATACACATATAGACACTGTTTACCGGAGAGAGAGAGAGAGAGAGGATGGATCATACGCACACATGCTTTAATATTATTATTGGGAATCAAATTCGAGACTGTGTTATCAGACTTTTAACTTGGTTATTATTAAGAAAAGGGAAGAGAAATGGAAAAGGGAAAACACATATCCAAGCCTGGTTGAGGAAATTCAGGCAGTGTTGTGACAAGTGACGTGCCCTTTTTATGAGATGCTCTTTCATTGCATAACATAACATCAATTTGACTCTCCTGCAACATATAACAACCACACAGCATGTGTAACAGTAGTATTATTATTAGAGCAATGTTTTAAAATAATAGGAAGGTGGTTTTAAATTTTCTGGAAAAATAATGTTTCAATTAAGAATTTATAAATTCATGTAATTTCTTTGAGTAAATCGAACTTTATAAATTCGATTTTAAATTTTACTATTAAAAAGTTCGATTTTGAGAATATAGCAAGGAATTAAATTTGATTTTCTTAAGAAAATATTCCAACTCTTTTCGATTTTTCGAACAAACTATCCAAAAAGAGTCCTCCCAATTTATCAAACCCTTATTTTTTTAAGAATCATGGATTTCTCCTATTCTTTGATGTTCTTACAATCAATAATCTATTACAATCTTTTCCAACGAAGACTTAGCATCATCGGCTTTGTCACCTACTGAGTGTTGATGATTTTCTTTTTTTTTTAAAGAAAATATTATTTACCTCGTGGTTAATGGGTTGTCGCTGGGCCACTTGGATTTAATTAAACAACAATCCGATAATGACGCGGTTATCGGCAACAAAGCTGTGCTTAGATCATTACAAAGTAGACTCAACCCGCCAAATTAAAAAGCAAAAAAATCTTTAAGTATTATTTTTATCTCCAACTTCTGCACTGACGCTCAATCCAAATCCCCCATCTCCTTGTGTTGTTTTCGTTGCGTCAATGGCCGCGACGTGTACAAAACCACCCTGTGCCGTCCGTCACCTGTCGTTTTCAGTCGCCCGGCCATCCCGGAACGCGATGGTAGGAGGGGTGAAGATGATTGGGAGTGGGGGGAGTCCGGGAAGGAGGAGAGGACCAACGGCACGCCTGCTCCGGATTAGATCTTCCAATGACAACAAGGCAAGTTTCCTTCTTACTGAGTCCGAGCCTGTCTCGATCTGTACTCTGGACTCCGATGAGCATCGGGCTGGCTTCCGATATATCTTGCTGTGGCAGGTATTTGAGAATCAATCGGAGGGCATAATATGTTACGTCGATGACGCCGGGGAGACGGTGTGCGAGGGGTATGACGACGAACGCCCTCGGGTTCGGCGAGAACCCCCCAATCGATGTGTCGGGTGAGTCAGGGAACTCTGTGGTTCTAGGAATTAACTAATCCCCTTGCCCGGTTCTCGGAGTTCTGACTTTTCGAGGCACAGGGAAGCCAAGATCATCGGACTCCTCCAGAGGAACTGGATCCAGCTAGTAGACGCCAGAGATGTCTACCCTACAGACAACCACGCCAACAGCGGTGAACTCCCCGAGCTCGAGGATCAATCCAACTGGAACAGATACAATTCCAACTGAAGGATGGGGTGGGGTGGGGATCAAGCAGTGACTGGGATTGGATCGCGCAGACTTTTCTTCTGTCCTTATTGTTTATACTCCTACTGAATTTCGCTAGGACAACATGTGAATTCCAAAATCCAATAACACCGTCAACGAAAAGATTGTCCGAATATATGCAATGCATACACACACAAACGACCGTGCGTGTTTCTGCGAGTCTTTACGCGACATCCCGGTCGGGGTTGGTTATGCTCGGCCGAGTACGCCATCATGTCAACGTGGGCTTTGATGTCAGGCCCAATCCAACAAAAGCCCAATGGGCCAGCCCAATAAAGTCTTATTCCACGAGGGATAGAGTTGCACGAAGGCACGTTAATAACTCACCCCCGTTAGTAAGGGGATTATTTATTATTAGTCTTGTTAATTTTTAGTCCCTCCCAGTCATCTTATCCTTCCTTGGGGCCAGGAGTTTCTCCCTCAGGTCGACAGCGTCGACCGCGTCGAAGTGAGTCTCGGGTGCCCAGTTCCCTGTCCTCGGGTCCCTCATCCAGTACGTCGGCGACGCCTCTTCATCCATCCTCGAACCAGAACCAGCCGCCCTGACCACCGCCGACCTCGCGGCCTGGACGTTCCCCGAAACGGCTCCGTACGTCCTGATTTACGCGAATGAATTAGTAAGCTCCGTGAAAACGTGAATGCGGTGGGACGGTTCAAAAGAAAATCCGAGGATGAAGAGATGGTACGGCGAGAGAAACCTGAAGCAAGGGAGGCTGCTGACGACGGGAACCTTCGCCATTGCTGGTAGTAGTAGAAGTAAGTAGTAGTAGGACACGATATTAAGTTAATAGGAATGGCGAGAATATATAAGCAAACAAAAGCGAAATGGGGGGTATAAAATGGAGAGAATTCCAGTATCTGGTTGGAAAGAGGAGGAGGAGGATCGGGGATGAGGTTCTTTCTTACATATACGCTTTTTTCTTTGTAAGAAGTGGAATATCACTTTACAACTTCCATTCTGACCTTACCGGGGGAAGGCAACTACTTGGGGGTTTTCTTCTTATCCATCATGGACTGGAGGAGGAGAGTTCACAACTGCTAGGTATTTAGTATATTACCCAAAAGAAACACCAACTACTTATAAAAGAAAACATGAAGCATAAATTTTCGATCGAGATCGTTACGTGTGCATAAGCAAAAGATGGGTAATATTCGAATATGGGGAAAAAGGAGGGAGAGTGTCGGGTGCAACCAGGGGAGCAGTCTCTCGGTACAGTGTCTTTCTTTACTACAACAGCGACCGGGGATGGAGGTCGGATCGATCTCCGAGGGATGGCCGGAATGCCAAAATGCCATCTTCTCGAATCATAATATTCCGTGACACGACATGTTGGTGAGGGGTGTGGCCCAAGATGAGGAAGAAACCAGGTCTGGTCGTCCCGTCAACCAACCAATTAAATCATGGGGTCATTGTAAGTGTTTTGCAACCATACTTTCTCCAGAGGATATCTTAAAATATGACTCCTGAAACAAAAAACAAGAAATAGTTTTTTTTTTTTTTATAACTCAAGGGAAGTAAATGGAAGAAAAGAAAAAGAAAGCTTCTTTATATAAGAGTTGAAAGAGTTCGAGATGCCTTTTCCAACCAATGTGGGACAAGTGCACTGACCAAGTGGGCTCATGGGCTAAAGTCCCTTTTGAAAAACAAAAATAAAAATAATCCCCCATTAGCAATCGATAGGGAATGATGAGGATGAATCAGAAACCTCGATCTTTCTCTGCGGCACATCCATGGACTGGAGGCCGTCGAACCATATACGTTCGCGCCTCAGTGTTGTTCTCACGCCTTCTGGACAAATTGTATGGGAGAAGGCCCATGCCGGAAGCCTCACGCTCATTCATACCTGCAGATCATCCAGAGAGGGAAGAGCCTGTCCGTCCGTCGGTGCCGGTCGCCCATTCCTCGACGGCATTCCCATCGGCGACTCCCCTCTCTTGGGTGGACTTTCTAAATAGAAGCCCAAACCCAAGACAGACCAGCCCAAAATTTCTAACAACTGCAATTATTACATCAGACCCACATTCTTTGTCTGTTTCCTTCTTTTAAAATTTTTAACCCTTGTTCGTAAAACAGAGGGGGGGGGGTGGCTGTGTCTGTCTGTTCCACCACGTTAGAAGATTTGTGGGAATCTGCCTTTTTTTTTTCTTAAAAAGAAAATCAAGTCCAACCCCATCTCGAATTCAATGATTCTTCTTCCATTTCCATAGGATATTCAAAGCATAAGTACTAGGGGAGGGTAAGTCCGGGACAATGATGACGATGACATTGCATGGAACATGAGTTGGCTTGTCATGAAATGGAATGGAAAACCCCACTTCCGAGTAACTCCAAAACTACTTCCAATCCCCGATTGAATTCACCCTTTTCTTTTTTGGTCGAATTGCTCCAACTAGTTTTCACATCATTACCTACTTGTCAAAAAGATAATGCAGAAACTGTTCAGATTGAAGAAATTCGAGTTTGCTTGAGACATATATACATACAACTTTTATAGGAGTTACGTAATGTAGTCCAACCCGGTTGGGACAAGGACAAAAAACTGAGATGTTGGGATGGCATGTCATGCCTTCCCCACTATCCTTCCTCTTCTTCGCTTTATTACAACCACCACCATCACAACAACCCGGAAGCTTATAAGAATATCATTCACGGTAGTGCCGTGTGAATTATCGCCAGGCTACAAAATATAAATTTTGTAAAAAAAATAGAAAAATAACAATATTTCTTCCGATCAATTTACCAACTTTATGTTTTGACATGTCGTTTTAAAAGTTTTCAATTTGAACTTATTTCAATTTTACTTTTTAATTTGGTCCTATTCGTAACGCTAACGGCGAAATCGCAAACGCCGTTACGAACATGACCAAATTGAAAAGTAAAATTGAAATAAAGCCAAATTATATGTCAAAATGTAAAGTTGGTAAATTGATTGGACAAAATATCGATATTTTGTAAAAAAAAAAATATGACTAACATTTTTTCAAAATTTATTTAGTGAGCAAATCTAACCTGATCTTGTAAGTCTTCTTTGTTAAAAAAGACGTTAACTAGACATTTAGACTGAGTTTTAAAAATTTTTAGAAATTTATAAAATTTGTATATTACAGAGAATTTCTTTGGCTTTAAGAAATTAAGGTTTATTTTCGACCAACAAAACAATCATAAAGCAAAAACTAATAATATTTCACAAGGAATATATCTGCTTTAAGTAAACTAGAAGTTATTATTTTATTTTCTAGGGTGTACAAAATAATTATAAGGGTGTAATAAACATGCTTACGAATTTTTTGTTAAACACATTTCTTTTAGAAATGACAATTTATTTAAAAAAAATCAAAATTTTTCGTAAATTACAAAGTATTTGTCCCAATATTCTAAATCCATCCATGCAAGTGAGAGTACATTAAAGAAAATTCATAAATTACATACATCTTGTTCAACAGAGTAAATTTTTCAAACGAAACAATTACTAAACTTTAATAATATATGTAATCCCTGGCCTCGTAGCATCCGTCTAAATTCTCGAATCACTTTTTTTGCATTAATTGCTCATCCTTCGAGTGTACAATTATTACCAATTAAGACTGACCCCATTATTAATTAAGCCCCAAATTCAACGACTAAACAAGCAACCAATATGTGGCCCCCACGTGCCCACTGCCTTGACGTTAGCTTTTCTATTAGGGTGGGTGTATGTGTTCTCGAGATGCTAAAAATTAAAAAAAGAGCAAAAAGCCACGACAGCGTCGACAAAAGTTTGCTCCAAGGTACGTCAAGTCAACATCATCTCGACCTTAACAAACAAAAAGAAATTAAGAATTAATTTAAGGAATTTTTTACTTATTCCCTTTGAAGTGAACAACAAAAAATACAAAAGAAGAAGGAAGATGAGGTTTGTCCGAACATAACACATTTAAAGCCTTCGGCCTGGTCCCACCAATTTTTGGCGGGACGGATTTCGAAGTCGATGTCGTTCTTCTTCTAGTTTTGTTTATTCGCAAAACAATTTCCGGATCAACGTTATTAAGTAACGTAACTCTTTCTTTCTTGGCTCAATAATCGTTTGTAATAGAGATATGTATTTCAAGTAGATCTCTAAAAAACTAGCAATTCGTATGTAGAATAGCATGGGAATAATGATTCCAACACTATCATTCGGACTCGGCTTGCATACAAATGATAGTGTTAGAATCATTATTCCCCTGCTATTCCCCCCGCCTTCGGTTCTAGCCGTTCCTCTACGCGCTCTAGCGGAAGGACCAGCACTTGGTGATCTCGCGGAGGGGCTTGTTAGTGAACCGGATGGTATTGTAGATCCATGCGCCGGATATAGCCCCGAGGGTCGGCGCCAGCAGGTATATCGAGATCCCCTTGTAATGGTTCCACACGAGCGCCGGTCCCAGGCTCCTCGCCGGATTCATGGACGCTCCCGTGATCGCTCTGTACAGACAATGCCGGACAAGAAACTCAGCCATCTTAGTGACTGATTTGCTTTAATGTGAAAGAAAACAGAGGAAGCTGTCGTTAAGACAGTACCCTAAACGTTGTTTATATGTGAAAAAGGTTGTTATGTGGACATACCCGGAAAACAAGACGTTTAGCAGCACGGTTGCACCCACAGCAAGACCTGCCAATTCCCCGATCTGCACGGAAATTATTAAAGAAAAAAGGATTAGGACAAAACAATCCGGTCGCTTTCGGCGTCTACGTGTCCAGGTCAGCGAAAGCGTACGGCTCTGTTATCGGTGGCGACTCCGGAGATGACAAACATTAGGTAGAAGGTGATTATGAACTCGATCACGAACGCCTGCTTATATGACCCTGTGGGACTCGTCCCTACGAAGTGGTTCTGGGTCCCGGTGAACAGAAGCCGTATGGTGCCACTCGCGAGGGTCGCTCCGAGGAGTTGTATGCCTACATAGGCAGGAACCTACGTGTGGTTGGACAAAATCAAGGCGGGGGATTAAATGAGATTTGTCAGAGTTTGATCAAGAAATTAATCACCTGTTTCCAAGGGAACCTCTTGCAGGTAGCGAAGGCAATGGTGACTGCCGGATTGAAGTGGGCACCGGAGATGTGGCCGACTGAATACACCTGGTGACTGCCGGATTGAAGTGGGCACCGGAGATGTGGCCGACTGAATACACCAGCACCATCACAGAAAGGCCCCAGATGATCGATATACCGGGGAGGGTCACGACCTTGTCGTGGCTGAGGTTGACTGAGATGGACATGCACCCGGCAAATATCAGGAAGTAGGTGCCGAGCGTCTCCGCGATCAGCTGCCACCCCAAACGAACCAAAGCAAAACAACAACAAAACACATCAAGATCAAATAAATCAATAGCCCGCCTAAACAGGGGAGTAGCAAGTGTTGCTGTCACAGACCTGCTGGAAGAAGGGAAGGGAGAAGCAGCAATCGTCCTTCGCCATCTTGGAGGAGGAATTGGAGTCCTTAACGTCCAAGGAGAAGCTGCCGGTGTGATCGGCCATCGCTTAGAGAAATACCAGCTGGAGGGTGATGTTAATACAACACACAGGAAGGGAGGAGGAGATCAAGTTGAAGGCCAATTAATTTATAGTGGGGGTGGGGCAGAGAAAGAACAAAAAAGAAGGGAAGAACAATTTTGGATAAAGTGGTACTCCACGGAGCTTCCCCTTCTATCTGCATTGATTTCTCCAACCACCCACAGCACATGCACACACAACACAAGAATACCCCGATACATTAATTAATAAATCCTAAAAACAATCAATTAATTTTCTGCCTTATCCAATTCAATATTTCCAAAAAATTTGAAATTTATTAGTTTGATTTCCTTGACTCCTATGTGGCGCACATATGGTAAGTAACGCCGTCTACCACCGTTAAAATGCTGACTGGATGGCTTCAATTTTTACTTATTACTATTTATTTATTCACCTATAATGTTGGTGGAAATTTGTTCAAGTAAAAAAAATTCAACAAACAAATAAGTTTGATTAAAAAGAGTTTTTTTATGCCACTCTAATTCGAAATTTTCTTATTGAGAATTTTTGTTAACTTCCGAATAAATAATTCTAACAAAAAATTGAAGTAGATTTGAGCTTTCCCCAAATCAGTTCAACGACACAATCGAGCCGGTCCACTGACACCAGTGACTTGACGAAGCAAAGAGGGAATCAAGTATGGGACTTTTGGGCGAAGCAAGGAGGGAATCAAAGAGTGCCTTTGCATCTCATAGGCTAGCGAATCAAAGAGCGCCTTGTGGGATCTAACGGTGAGCAAATGAGTAGGATTTTGGGGAGATTGGGTTTTAGAACTTTGCGTCGTTTTCTTGCAAGAATCGAGATAGGGCTTCTTGGGCGGAAATGGGTCGGATTTAGGTACTGAAGCGGGCTTGGGAACGAGGAAAGTAGCGATCGTCGATCGGAACGACGACGGGATTTTCTCCATTGTTGGTCGATGATGGAAGAGGGAAAAAGAGTAGCGTTAATTAGGGTTTCAGTTTATTGGTTTAAGGGTTCTTATGTTATGTCCAATTTCAGTCCGGCCCCCAAAAAATCACAGAAAAAATCAACATGGTTTGGGTTATGCCACGTCGGTGCCATTTCATACCCAATCAGCACTTTAACGGTGAGCAGATGGCGTTACTTGCTACATGTGCGGTACGTAGGATTCCATCAACGCATTCGTTTAACAGTGATTAAAATTGATAAAACGGCCAAATATTAGAATATGTGATGATATTTTAAAAAGTTTAGCGTGAATAAAAAATAACACTCTAAAATAAAATTGATAATTTGAACTATTTTAAAAATTATTTTCTCAAGAAACGCATCGATCGATACCGTTCCGTAAAAATCATGGAGCAAAATATCAAATGGGGCCTACCTGGCTAAAGGTCCACAACACCACAACACACCGCCCAGCTGTCCGAATTCACACAAGGCGGGAAAAGACACAATGGAGGGAGAGGGCTAAAGCAAGAAATTGGGGGGTCCAGTAGTCCTTTGCCTGTTCAACATTAGAGCATTGACATGACATGACTTTCAACCCTCCCTACTAAAGTCCAAATAAAATTTATCCACCCTAAATTGAAAAAAAAAAAAATTACCCCCAAACCCATGTCTTCAAACATGGTAGGGTACCTTACCAAAAAAAAAAAATAAAAAAAGAAACATGGTAGGGTAAAGTAAAAGATTTCGGCTGTGACCCGGGAGAAACTCATATGGAACAACAGCAATGATGAAAAGGGTTTTCTCATCTCGGGTGTAATTTAAAGGTATTGTTTAAGTAGCTTTTTACCATTTTAGCGTAACGTGGAAAATAATTTCTTTAATAACATTGATAATTTCAAATTTTTAAAAAATGATACTTTGAACTTTTACTCGTGCATAAAGACAAATTTTATAATTTCGATCTCGAGCTATTATATTCTCTTTTACACATAAATAAACACTTTTTCGGAAGATTACTTATTATTTCAGTGGCTATTAGTGATATATCAAGTTATTATTAAGTTTTATTTTTATATCAAAATTAAAAAAAAATTTAATGATAAAATTAGATATATATTAACTTATAATTTAATAAAGTATTTTTTGTTTTTTACCGTAAATAACCGGATCGGGTTATGTGTTATGAAGATTAAGACCGTACAAGACAAGCCAGACACGGATTTACATATCGTTAGCCCCAACCAAAAAGATTTTGAACAAATTGACTATGTCGTATGCACTCAAACCCTGATAAAAATTTGGCAAAATATACGCTTACTGTCTCAACTTTGAGCCAACTTTCTATTATGTCATTAATTTGGTCACAAACTTTTGTTTTTATTTTGATTTTGGTCAATCTTAAATTTTCGAAAGTCAAACAATGCCTTAATATAGTTCGACTCGTGTCTTATAATATAGTTCGACTCGTGTCTTAAAACATCATCCGACATTTGTCGATTTTACGTATTTTTTTTACAGTATCATCAACTATCGTCCATCTTCGACTTCCAATTCACTTAATTTGTCCATCAAAATTTTAAAATAAAAAAACATACGAGAGGTTTCAATATTATTTCCCATTTTTTAATTTTTTTTCGTTTTTAGTTGATAAATGAAAATTGTCCATTAAGGTAAGTTTGGCTTAAGCGCGATAAAATTCAAGATTAGCCAAAATCAAAATAAAAAAATTCATGATAAAATTATATAAAAAAACTAAACTAATGGCAAAACAATTTATTTTGGTTTTGGTCAATCTTAAATTTTCAAAAACCAAGCAATGCCTTAATATATTCTGACACGTGTCTGATAATAGTAAATTTCGCCTCATAATCCATTTTACCCGTAATAAGAACCTTTTTTTTTTGATAAATTAAATAATAACAGCCTTTAATAAACCAACATCCAACTTTTATCGATTTTGTATATTTCTTCAGCAACTATCATACAACTTGGACTTTTAATTCACTTGATTCCTAAAAATTATACTATATACACGCGCGCGAGTAGTATGGGGTCATATCTATCTACCGATGGGAGGTCGAAATAAATTTTCACGAAATAAAAAATACCCCAAAGCTCCCCCGTCCCAACTGCCGACAGCTGGGAAAAAAACAATAATAAGAGAAAAGCATTACCACAAATTGTTTTAAAGAAAGTAAAAAACATTTTTGGTTCTGTCCGTCGTTTTCTGGGAGGAGGTGAAATTTGTTTTCTTTTTTTTTTGGCGCTGTCAAAACTCAAATTTTACACGGAGTGGTTGGGTTGGTTTTTTTTTTTTGACATTCTTCTTCAGTCGGGGAAGTGGTGGGTTTCATTCAATCATCCCGAGAATTATTAGGTTGCATTAATTCTTCAAACCATTTAAGAAAAAGAGAGATAGTAGTAATTGACTGCCTTTTAATTGATGTCCTTTTTGTTCAATTAAAATGATGTAAAAAAAAAAACAGTGTACTGTTTTCGCGTTGCACGTAATTATTACAACCAGCAGCAGGAGGAGGTGACTCACTGCTCACTCTCCCCCCTCCCCTTTTCTTTTTACCCATTCATCGTTAAAAAAAAAAGAAAAGGATTTTAAGGGGTTATTATTATTATTATGTATATAAATAAGGTAAAATATTGATATTTGGTTTAATTAATAAGTTATTTTAGGTTTTGATATGTCATTTAAAAATTTTTAAATTTGACATTTTTTTGATTTTGCTGTTTGATTTGGTTTTAGTTTTAATTATCGTTATGATTTTGACGATAAATATTTAGATTTTCTTACGTGTTTTAAATTTATTTATTTTATGTGGACTATTCTAGCTTACGTTGGCTGTCAATGGGTCAAGACAAAATCAGAAAGTAAATTCCAAATAACGTTAAATTTAAAAATTTTTAAAAAATTTGTTAAAAGCTAAAATTAACGTACCGAAGAGGGTAGATATTGATATTTTGTCTATAAATAATAAGCTCTCATTTAAAACTGGGGGGACGAGGCGGCGTCGTTTTCCGTTTTCACCCAAACAACCCTTTTAATCTATCTCCCTTTCCCTTCCACTCCCCACACCTCCGAGCGAGCGGGACAGCCAATGGCCGCCGCCCTCTGCCTCGACGGCCTCGCATTCCTCGTTCTCCTCCTCCGCCTCGCTGCCGCCCAGAACCACGCCACCTACATTGTCCTCATCAACCCAAACTCCACAAAGCCCTCCGTCTTCCCCACTCACTCTCACTGGTACTCCTCCTCCCTCTCCTCCTCCTCCTCCTCCGAAGCGGTGCCTCCCCCGACCATCCTCCACACCTACTCCACCCTCTTCCCTGGATTCTCCGCCTCGATCCCCGCCTCCTCCCTTCCGACCCTCCGCGGGCTCCCCCATGTCCTCTCCGTCATCCCCGAACGTCGCCGCCCCCTCGCCACTACCCGCTCCCCGCTCTTCCTCGGCATCTCGTCCTCTTCCTCTTCCCCGCTCCTCCACTTCTCTGACTTTGGGTCCGACCTCGTAGTTGCTGTAATCGACACGGGGATCACCCCTTCCCACCCGAGCTTCTCCGACACTGGCCTCGGCCCTGTCTCCTCTAAGTGGAAGGGGCAATGTGTTGCTGCCGATGGGTTCCCATCCTCCGCGTGCAACAGGAAGTTGATAGGCGCCCGATTCTTCTCCCAAGGATACGAGGCCTCCAACGGGAAGATGAACGCGACAACTGAATCGAGATCCCCTCTGGACACCGATGGCCATGGCACCCATACGGCCTCTATCGCTGCTGGGAGGTACGTCCCTGATGCCTCGACGCTCGGGTATGCTCGTGGAGTCGCGGCTGGGATGGCGCCGAAGGCAAGGCTGGCTGCTTACAAAGTCTGCTGGAACTCTGGCTGTTACGATTCCGACATCTTGGCCGCCTTCGATGCAGCTGTGGCCGATGGAGTGGATGTTATCTCGTTAAGTGTCGGGGGCGTTGTAGTACCTTACTACTTGGACGCAATCGCGATCGGGGCTTTTGCTGCGATGGAGACAGGGGTTTATGTTTCGGCCTCTGGAGGAAACGGCGGACCTGGTGGGCTGACGGTCACGAATGTCGCCCCCTGGGTCACTACTGTCGGGGCTGGGGCGATCGACCGGAGCTTCCCGGCCGATGTGAAGCTCGGGAACAGGAGGGTTATCCCCGGAGTGAGCATCTATGGTGGGCCAGGCTTAGAGACTGGGCATATGTTTCCCTTGTTTTATACGGGTGATAGCGAGGGCACCGATGGCTACTCGGCCTCGCTCTGTTTGGAGGGTTCATTGGTTCCCAAGGCAGTAAAGGGGAAGATAGTCGTGTGTGATAGGGGGATCAATTCAAGGGCGGCAAAGGGCGAGGTAGTCCGTAAGGCTGGCGGCGTGGGGATGATCCTGGCAAACGGCGTCTTTGACGGGGAAGGATTGGTTGCCGATTGCCATGTGCTTCCTGCAACTGCGGTTGGGGCAACGGGTGGCGATGAAATAAGGAAGTACATTGAGACTGCTTCGAAGCCTGGATCAAAGTCGCCTCCTACTGCGACTATCATATTCAAGGGCACGAAGCTGCAGGTTAGGCCTGCGCCGGTTGTGGCATCGTTCTCAGCTCGCGGACCAAACCCTGAGTCCCCTGAGATACTGAAGCCTGATGTGATCGCCCCTGGATTGAACATTCTGGCAGCGTGGCCCGATAATGTCTCTCCCTCAGGGCTCTCGTCGGATAAGCGGAGGACCGCATTTAATATCCTGTCTGGCACCTCGATGGCGTGTCCTCACGTGTCGGGATTAGCAGCCCTGCTGAAGGCAGCGCATCCCGAATGGAGTCCCGCTGCAATAAGATCAGCCCTGATGACGACGGCTTACACGGTGGACAACCGAGGGGAGACGATGCTGGACGAGTCGTCGGGGAACACCTCCACGGTGATGGACTACGGGGCCGGCCATGTCCACCCAGAGAAGGCGATGGATCCTGGGCTGATATACGACCTAACCTCGTACGATTATGTGGACTTCCTCTGCAACTCGAACTACACGGCCAACAACATCCAGGTCGTGACCCGGAAGACCGCGGACTGCAGCCGGGCGAAGAGGGCCGGCCACGCAGGGAACCTGAACTACCCCTCGATGGTGGCGGTGTTCCAACAATACGGGAGGCCGAAGATGTCGACGCACTTCATAAGGACGGCGACCAATGTCGGGGACGCGAACTCGGTGTACCAGGTGACGGTCCGTCCACCGATGGGCGTGAAGGTGACGGTCCGTCCAGAGAGGCTAGCCTTCAGGAGGACGGGGCAGAAGCTAAACTTCTTGGTGAGGGTGGAGACGAGGGCGAAGAAGCTGGCACCTGGGGGGTCGAGCACGAGGAGCGGGTTGATAACGTGGTCGGACGGGAAACGGACGGTGACGAGCCCCCTGGTCGTAACATTGCAACAGCCTCTGTAGCACCACCACTGCCACTAGTAGCAAGTAAGAAGGGAGGGTGAGGGGGGTTTTCGGGTGTTTGCTTTGTGTAACTCGTTAAGATGTGATGGTGGTCTGGTCACATAATTAAGGTAATGTGGATGCGGGCTTGTGTTTTTTGTTGTCCGTCGTTTGTTCTTTGGTTGGTTGTGTCATATTTATTTTTTTTTTCAAGGGGCTGTCGTTTACGGATATGGGCCTAAAAAAAGACAATTGCGAAAAAATCAAGTCCTTTTTACAAAAGAAATCCCTGAACCCTTTTCTTGTTTAAAAATGGCGTATCGTTCTACTGCCATCCTCCATTCATGTTTCTTTCTCCCCCCGATTACCACAAGTTCCCTATCCCTTTCGCTTGAATTTCATTGACGGCCGCCGGACCAACAAGTGTGTTACGTCCGACATCTTCTCCGTGTTTGGCTGTTTCCCTTTACGTGGTAGTGAAGAAGAGATGAAAACAAGAACGAGAAGAAATTTTACCCCCCACCTAACGTTCAATGCCTTCAACAATTGCGTGCTGCTGTAATACGTAAAAAATGAACACTGTCCGAATTTTTTCTTGTAAAATATAGAAAAAGAAAGAAGGAAAAATTCGAGTACGCTAATCAAATTCATAATTACAACTTTCATCAAAAATATATTTTAATGTGATGTTTTGGTTTTAGTAGTAGCAGGTGAGAAACTTTTTATATTATTTTTTTAAAAAATATTTATGCCCTTTTTTTTTACGAAAGAAAGAAAAAGTCCGTCGTAGTTCAACCACCGAACCGAGGCCATTAGCGTAATACCACCAGGACCGCCGAGGGTAGAACAGACATTTACCATCCCCAGTCCCAAGTTGTCCTGAACCCCCTTCCCCTTCCCCTCCCAAGACTCCATCTCTCTCACCCTTCCGTGCTCACACCAAACACGCTTTCTTTCTATTCGCCACCGTCTCCATCCACCCCCCTCAAAACGCCAATTCATCCCCGCCTTCCCTTCCAACCCTACAAAGATCTCGACTTTATATCACTCGACACCCCTCTCCCTGTCGAAATTTGACACAACCTGTTCGTTCTCCGGCGATCCGAGAAATGTGTGGCGGTGCTATCATGTTTGCGTCGAAAACGGATCACGTCGAAAATATTTGGCAATGATATTTACAGGTGTAGATACCCCAAATTCTCACACCACAAATTACACAACTCGTAAAAAAAATGCCTTAAGAAATTTCGCTCATAAAAATTTTCTTATAATTGAAAAAATAATAAGTTTTTATTTTTTACTCATAAAACGAGTGATTTCCTTCTTTCCAACTAACTAAATAATTATTTGTGACTTTGATGGAACATTTCTTTTTCAAAAGACAATATTTTACACACGAAGAGCGTACGATGATGGAAATTTAATAGCGAACATATCCTCTCAACTCCGATCACAAAGACTCTTCGTTGGACTATTGCTGTTGTTACCCTTCCTTTTATTTGTAAAAATAGAAAGACGGTGGAGAAAGGCATCCTAAGGTAATCATTCTCATCCCTGGAGTCACCTGCTTCATGATGGTTTCCTTACCTGCGGCGCCTCACCATGCTTTGGAAGATGGCTCCCCCAAGATATAAATCCGTCCACCGTCAGCAACGTCACCAACCTGACAACGGTGTTGCAGCTTTTTCTTGGGGCGCTCAATGGCCCTTCTTATCCATTTCTTCCTCTTCTACTTAGCCCCGCCTCGGCGAGCTCCACCCAGCAAGAGGCTTTCCTAAAAAAAAAGAAGTGGGATCTCACTTCCCACCATCACCAACCGCACAACCAAGCCCCAAGGCAGGCCTGACTATCCGACAGCAACCGAGGAAGGAACTCCCCCCCGTGAACTCGGACCCGACCAGCAGCTCGGCCTCCTCTCTCGGCAATAGCAGCAGACACCGCGAGTTCTCATTGGGGCTTCATTCAGTCCTCGGCTGCAACGATGATCCCCAATCTCTACGGCATCAACAGAAAATCTCCTGACTAAAACAAGCAGCGATGGCGCACTTTCCCTGGTTAGACGAAGTCGAAGGATCACTTCCAAACCCACTGAGCACCGACATCCCCCCCCTACACTAGCAGCAGTCAACATTCAATAGGAACAGAGGTCCCGATGTGGCCTCCTCGTGGCTCCAAAGTGGCAACGATTGTCGTTCCCCTCCTTCAACCACCGCCTCACCAAGTCCCGATTTCGATTCCTCTGTGTAGGGGTCACGAACCGGCTGTAGGTCTTCTCCAAAGAGATGCCTTCCCCTCCATCTCCATGGTTGCAACGACGGGAGCCCGATGTCTCCCAGGCACGAACCTTGCTCTGACCGGAAATAATCCAACCCGTCAGCTGCGAGGCGGCGTCCCACGAAACTGAGTCTCTCAACTGGCGCCCCTCCCCCGTGCATCAGCACCCCCATTGACCGACCATCCTCACGCCCGACGACCCAACCACAGCCGCGACGAGTCAAAGCCTCTTCGCTAGGGCCTTGTCTCCCCTCCAACGCCATCTTTACTAGTCCCAAAGTCGTCAGCCCCACTCTGGTTCGTGTGCCACCTCCCCTCTACGGCAAGCTCTGGCGACCAGACGGCGGCCATCCCTCTCGGATCTCGTCTTGGCAGGCTCAACAAGTCGTCATACCCAAATCCGACGGGAAGACGACCTCCCGTCCTCTGTTTGCCGCAAGGTCGCTCTGGACAACAACCGCGACCTCCCGGGTGGATCCCCACTCGCAGCCGCGGTGACGGAGGGAGTCGCGATCCTTGCATCCTTGCTCTCCCTCTCTCTGCCGTCGACTTCCCAGATCCGTCAACGGTGCTCCCCCGACTCCCCGACGTTGCTCAACCAGCCATAAATCCATCGCATGACCGTCCACGAGCGACCTTTGTCGACGCCACTGCCTCAGCCGTCGTCCAGCGAAACCCCACCTCTACGCCCTCCTCTTCGATTCGTCCAGTCCGGGCGTTGGCGCCAAACAACGTCGACTCGGCCGATGCTTTTCCAGTCTACAGCCTGTGCCTTCCCCAAGTAGCGGACCCAGTATTCTTCGAACCCCCGACCATCCAGACCCAGGGCCACCACCTCTGTCTCCTCTTTCCCTCCGGAAGTCCCTGCCCAGGTTTGTTACACATCTCAATTTTTTTTCCCTCTTCTTTCGATGTGTAGCGTTTGAGGGGAGGGTTGATTTACCACAATCTAAAAAAGGGTTTCACTTAAAATATTATTTTTCTAGTATTACTTGGAAACTTACGCAGTGTGTCGTCATTTATTCATTTTTTTTATTTTCCTTGCTATGAGTTGAATTCAAGTCTGCTCCCCACTTGCTATTTGTTTCAATTCATCGGGACGACATGTTACAGGATTTAAACAAAAACTTCCGGATGTTTCGTTTCCCTCAATTAGTGATTAAGCCTCAATTTTTCGGTCGCTCATCCTTGTCACATTTTATTTATTTTGGTTTACATGATTAGTAGCATAAAAATTCTTCCTGAACGTTGTGATTTCCTTTTTAAGCGCATGAGCATTTGTGTAAACCCAAGGCATAGTCTCATATTTTAACTTGTAATTTTTTATTCCCACCCCCCCTCGTATCTTCTGTTTGCATGAAAATATGATAAAAAATATGGGTTTATTCGGAGTATTGATAACGAGTATAATTGCTTTAAAACGGTGAGACATGTCTTACGTTTAATTTTCATTTTTAGCGATGTAAATCATCAAACGAATTTGACTAATTCTCTGCGTTAATTTTTGTTTCCCATTGTTTTACGTGAAAAATACGAGGAAACACATGGATCTCTCGAGGAATCCAAATCTGGTTCAATCACTTCGAGCGATTCGATCCAGCCATCTCCAACAAGACTCACTATCAATGACCTTATCTTCCTACATCAGGGAGGATCGACATTAACGGGGTACAAAATGCCCCATAACTCAACCATTTCAAACGGTAAGTCATGCCTTACTATTTTAGTTCGGTTAAATTTATGTCAATTTAACCGTTATAAAAAAGGCTTTGCACATCTCTTCCCTTTTCCTGTTTTACATGTAAAACACCGAGGAATTATTACCAAGGAATGCATCCTCCGACGACGCGGACGATCGACATCAACGGGCTCACAACGCCCCGTAAGCATCGCTCTTATTTCATTAAGTCCTAATTATTCATTTCGATTTAAATTAGGACTTTCTGACCACTTCTTCATTTTTCCTTGCATGTACATCGAGTTATTAATCTCGGAAGGTCAACCCCACAATTTCGAAGATTAACTCGAAGGCGCGTGTATCAAACCGCGTGGATCTACCCCGGCCTAAAAAACCGCGGGCTTGAAGGCTTAAAGCGGCCCCAACCTCAATCAAAGGTACAAAGGGGAGGTGCGGGCCTCCCCGAATTTTCTTTAAGCCCACTTGTAACGAATTGCGGGCCCAAGTGTATAGGCCCACAATCACCGCCTTTCCCCGCTCTTTTTGATCTAAATAATTGTTTGTGATTGCGCGTATGCTTAGGCTTTAGGTTTTACGTCGCATGATTGGTTTTAATCAAACAAACCTAAATTCGGGTCCAACGCCCGTTAAAACGTCGATAAAAGTCCGGCCTACTCCCGGATCGGGCCCAACACCCGTCAATCAAAAGTTTAAATTTTTGGACAAATCGCCACCCTTTTTTCGCACGTTTTAGAATACAAAGGTTAGTAAATAGGAATCCCCGAACCCAAACTCTGATTTTTTCCGACTTAAATCACACCATCTTTTAAACTAAGTCGGTGGCGACTCCGAACAAAGTTTTCCAAAGCTAAAACTAGACTACACCCATTTTTCGGAGCCATTTAGGATGAGGTGATGGCAGACCGAGCCGCTCCTTGAGCCTTCCCCGAAATTCGCAAGCGAGGTCTTAACGCAACTTTCGCTCTCCACCTTCAGGGAACTGGAGATGGTTGGCGAAACGTCCCGCAGACCCGTTCGCGAATCAAGGAAGGCCCCACCCCGGGTCCCCTTTCCGCAGCGTCCGGCGTTCGAGCCGGAACGTCGACCAGACTGGCCTCGGGGGAGCGGGCCCGGATCCTCGGGTTGCCCGAACCGCGCAAGCGCGCGTGCTAGGCCGGAGGGCGCGCGTACATCCCGGATGGCGACTCCGCTGGGGACCTCCGCATGTGGATTCCTACCGAAAACCTCTTTTTACCACATGCGGAGGGGAGTTACTTGTTTTCGCATGTAATTGTTTGGCTCGGTGCCTTTTGTATGATCTTTTGTTTGTGTATGTTTACCGCTTTTTAGGCATTTCTAGGTATGCCCGAACCCGGGGCTAGGATCTTAGGGGGGTCACCGTTAGGCCCAGCTGTGCTGCTCTTTGTGGTGTGGTTTTGGGTCGGGGCCCCGCCTCCCTTAGTCCGAGGGAGGTCTTAAAAACCTCCATCCGAGTATAGACTTGTTTGCCCACTACAGGTAGCGGACGCCGCACGTGCATTTCTCTGTTACTGAGTGTCTGCTACATGTGCAGGGACAGGTGTCAGGTACGCTTTGTCTGCTATAACTGTAAAACTAACACTGCTCGTTTTGCAGTTGAGTCGAATTTATTACAATGGGCTTCAAGAACCTCCATTTCTCCTATCCCTATCCATTTTATGCTTACTGCATTCATACATGTCAGCTTGATTGCAGTAGTTATATTATCATGTCATTCGGAATAATCGATTCATTGCATTATTGCATTTCGTTTGCGATTGCATTTACGTAATGCATACTCTTATGAATAAATGAGTGCGATTAAGCAACAACATAAACTTATCATGCATCGATTACACTATTGCATGATACTAATCCAATCCTTCTTTCTACTTTCTTTTCAAGGTTTAATTCTCCAACATGGCTCCTCGAACGAGGGTAGGGACAAAACATGACACTACAAATCTACAAGCACAAGAATGCCAAGGATTTATCGACGACTACCAAGGCCCAAAGTCGAACATCTAACAATATGAAGACCAGAATTTCCATTACGGCTACCAAGGTCCAAAGCTGTTCGTCAGACGACATGAGCCCAAAGTGATATCAACGACTACCAGAGTACAAAGCCAAGCACGAACACCAAAGATCACCCAACGGCTATCAAAGTTCAAAGTCGAACCTACAACAACAAGAAAATCCCAAGGAGGTTTCAGCTCACCAGCCAATCGCAGTCAACATCAGAGCTAATAATGAGCCCATATCCACAGACATGCTCAGATCAGACACGCCGGGAACATCACATCCCTAATCATCAATCGCCACAACTTCCGCACCAACAGAAACATCATTCCAAACACGGGCAATTCCCCAGCTTACAACTCAACAACACAATCCGGCATAAGGGGCAAACCCCATCATTCACAACGGCATTGCGAGATCAGGACAGCTGCGAGCAATCAACCCCCAAATACGAACACTTCATTCAACCTCATCGTTTCTCCGACAACAAGAACTTGACGAATGCCGGATCCACAGCATCCCAACGACAAAAACATGAACATGGACCATATTCTTCAAGCGACGGCGAACACATAGCGCAACTGGCATTAGAAGCTCCCATTCGCTCTATTCGCCTTCTAACAGTTCAAAACATACATGATGAACTTACCGATATTTAAACCGCTAACACCGAGGCATCCATTTTACCTCGCAGGTACAAGTTGACTCGTCTGGGACTCACACAACAGCTTACCAATGCCAAAGAACATGACGTCTACCAAACGACGACGCATACTTCGACTGGGGCAATTCCCTTTGAATTCCCTATGGCACCCAAGCGGTCATCCCGACAGTAGTCAACCACTTACTCTCACCAAAGAAAAGAGGAGAAGGTCAGTTACCGCATCACTCATTAACGAGAAACAAGCACCTTGGCCTACTACATGAGTGGCTAATCCCCACCCAAGCCCACCACATGGCTCTATCAACTTTGCGCATTCACGACATTCAACCGAAGATCAATCATCTTAACGGAGGAAACTGTCATAAGCAATCGATGTAGGCGTTCTTCAACGCTACAATCACATGAAAGGGAGTACTCGTTCCTTGATCCATACTTCCCTATTTATGAAAATAAGTTACATGAGCTCACTTATTTTAGCCCTTGTCGCATGTTGACGAAGGCGTGGGTGGCAGGGTGGTAAATTTTCGAGCCAAAGCCTTGAAACAATTTTGAGCCAAAGTATCAAAATATCCTTTGTTGTCAACAAAACGACAATTTACATGAAAGGGAGTATTCGTTCCTCAACTGATACTATCTCTGCAAAACAGGTTACACGAGCTTACTTGTTTTGCCCTTCGGCTTGTCTCATAGGTACGTGAGCATCCTAGGCAGACGACGAAGGCGAGGGTGGTAGGGTGGAAACGTTTCGAGCCAAAGTTTCGAAACAGCCTTCGTTGGTAAAACAATGATGACGACAACACGAGAACAGTCCTATGACAAATCTCCGAGCGATCCTGGGGCAAATCTCCGAGTGATCATGGACATATCTCCAAGCGACTCTGGGGCATATCTCCAAGCTATCCTGGGATGAGATTGAGAAATCTTGGATAACTCTCGGTTGACAAAATGGCAAATAACATGAAAGGGAGTATATGTTCCTTAACAATGCTTTCTTTACTAAACAAGTTACACGAACTTACTTGTTTTGCCCTTCGGCTTGTCTCATAGGCACATAAATAACCTAGGCAGACGGGAAGATACAACAACATCCTATCATGCCAATCAAGACAACTTTCGAATCAAAGCTTCGAAACAACACTCATGATCAACAAGACAACAAGTGAACAAATTACGTGAAAATACATGAGCGTCTTAAGCAGACAACAAAGACAAACGATGAAGTTTCAAACCAACGCTTCAGAACAATCTTTGTCAGCAAACTTCTTTATATCCCCAGGGAGTCAACTGGGGCAAAGAACACTGACAATACACATGAAAAGGAAGAAATACACAATCATTCTTCTCCTCATTCAAGTTAAGCCAAATTACATGAACACATTTCGTTTACGTCCTTTGTCTCGTGAGCAGGTACAAGAGCTCCTCACACGTATGATGCAAAACTCCTATGACAAAGGCGAGGGTGGCAGGGTGGCAAAGCTTCAAGCCAAAGTCTTGTCGCAATTTCGTCAAATCCTTCGATTCCTACGGACGAAAATGCACTGACGAAATTATACAAAGGGAAGTATCAAAACTCTACTTCACCTTTATTACAAATGAAGTTACATGAGCAAACTTCATTCTTACTCTAACAGAAACAAGTTGCAACAATTTCCTTGTTTCTAGCCATCTGTTTGATAGGTACATGAGCATCCTTATACAACAGACACAAGGCGCGAGTAGCACTTCGTCAATCCTTTGATTCCTCCGGACAAAGATGCAATGGCAAAACACATAGAAAAGGGAAGTATCAAAACTTTACTTCACTTTTCATGCAAATGAAGTTACATGAGCAAACTTCATTCCTACTTTAAAAGGAACAAGTCACATGAGCTCACTTGTTGCCTGTCCTTTGCCTAGTGTAGGTACATGAGCATCCTACATTAAAGACAAAGGCGCGGGCGGTTGGGTGGAAAATTTCGAGCCAAAGCTTCGAAACTGCCTTTGTCATCACCAAAGATGATCGGAGTATCATCTACACTGCTCTCTAACACAATTTCTTATATTTCCCCAGATGGAGTCGTATCTCCGTTTCCCAGCTGGAGTCCTGCCTTCGTTCAAGCTGGAGTTGATTACATGCATCGCATTCCTCAACAAGAATCGAACACACAAGCATATTCTTCCCGAACTATCATTGAGACAGACATATCTATCTCATCTCCCCAGCGGATACTTCATTTCATTGTTATCTCCCCCAAGCGAGAGTCGAAGTACATGAGCTAACTTCGTCTCTGTCCGTTGTCAACTGTGTAGGCACATGGACATCCACACGGTACGGTACAAACTCCTAGGCAACGGCGAGGGTGGTCGGGTGGAAGCCGTTTGATTCTAATATCAAAGAACATGACTAGGGCATGAAAGTGCAAACACTTTCCCCCTCGAAGTTTGCACAAGAGCACTACGGAGGTTTGAGTATCTAAACCTAATCATTTTCTAAACATTCGTGTGCTCATTTGCATATAATTTAAAATTATCTTCAATAAAAATGCTTCTGAGCGAGAGTGGAGAAGGCAAGCCTATCCCTAAACACTTACCCGAAAAGATGAGCGCAAACACTGTAAGGATTCACACTTAGGCATTCAGGCGGATAACGAATCCTTTGACAAAAGATGCTCTAAACCGGGATGAAATCGAGCATTTCTTCTCTATCCCAAACACAAAACATTGACCATTGCTAACCCCTTCTGAGCCAAAGTCAGAGTTTCTATATATGTTACTCCCATTGAATCTAAGGACCGCCTCACATTGAGGTTAAAGGAGATCTTGTGGCTAGAAACCAGAAGCAACGGGCCGTAGAGGCAACACTTCCTCAAGGTTCAAGCAAGGAGGCATCATCAACAGTCAAGCTTGCCAGTTAAGTCGTTCCCAAGGATGGAACTTCTCCAACAATACTACAAGAAGTACAAATTCCCAAAGAGTCCAAAGCATTTCCGAAAAGATTATAGAAAAGAAAGGGGGCAAATTCTTATGATCCAGTAAAGAAAAAGCAAAATCAGCGCAAAGACCAAAGTCTTCAAAAGCAAAGCGCAAAATGAAAATCAAAAGAGCAAAAAAATAAAGCCTCAGGGCCAACATTGGCGGCCGCAAAAGCAAAGATGCTACCTTTCAAAAGAAACAAAGTTTTCCCCAAAGTGGATTGTCCACGCCCACCAGAAAACCAGTTATTCATCTTCAACAAAACACATCAACTGGTGAGCTGTCTGAAAGGTGAAAAATTTGCTTGAATGGTGAAACCTCTACGAACCAATAGCTTCCGATGAGGTCCTTAGACTCCTTCCTTCATACGACAAATTTAAACCTTCAATCTAAAGGCCTTATGACAAAGCCACATTATAACCCAAATAAAGACTCCTTCGACCGGTACATGAGCATCCAAGTCAAGGGAATTCTGAAATTCAACCAAGACGGCTTTCAAAAACAAAAGTGAGCCATGTGAGAAGTCAAAATCCCTTCTTCGATCTCGCTCAGAAGCAATTTTAACATGTTTCTACGAAATAAAGCATGACATGCATTGAGTGTCATAATCATACATGTCTGATTATTTTCTTCGATTCCTCGTATTTCACGGGGTCTATTTATTACTTTTTTTTTATGAGACCCCAAGGCACTGATCTAGCAGGAACACCCCAAGCTCATAATTTGGGGTATCTATGACATCCTTACGAGAAAATCTTCTCAGATTCACTCGTAAGGAGGGGCAAAATGTAGATACCCCAAATTCTCACACCACAAATTACACAACTCGTAAAAAAAATGCCTTAAGAAATTTCGCTCATAAAAATTTTCTTATAATTGAAAAAATAATAAGTTTTTATTTTTTACTCATAAAACGAGTGATTTCCTTCTTTCCAACTAAATAATTATTTGTGACTTTGATGGAACATTTCTTTTCCAAAAGACAATATTTTACACACGAAGAGCGTACGATGATGGAAATTTAATAGCGAACATATCCTCTCAACTCCGATCACAAAGACTCTTCGTTGGACTATTGCTGTTGTTACCCTTCCTTTTATTTGTAAAAATAGAAAGACGGTGGAGAAAGGCATCCTAAGGTAATCATTCTCATCCCTGGAGTCACCTGCTTCATGATGGTTTCCTTACCTGCGGCGCCTCACCATGCTTTGGAAGATGGCTCCCCCAAGATATAAACCCGTCCACCGTCAGCAACGTCACCAACCTAACAACGGTGTTGCAGCTTTTTCTTGGGGCGCTCAATGGCCCTTCTTATCCATTTCTTCCTCTTCTACTTAGCCCCGCCTCGGCGAGCTCCACCCAGCAAGAGGCTTTCCTAAAAAAAAGAAGTGGGATCTCACTTCCCACCATCACCAACCGCACAACCAAGCCCCAAGGCAGGCCTGACTATCCGACAGCAACCGAGGAAGGAACTCCCCCCCGTGAACTCGGACCCGACCAGCAGCTCGGCCTCCTCTCTCGGCAATAGCAGCAGACACCGCGAGTTCTCATTGGGGCTTCATTCAGTCCTCGGCTGCAACGATGATCCCCAATCTCTACGGCATCAACAGAAAATCTCCTGACTAAAACAAGCAGCGATGGCGCACTTTCCCTGGTTAGACGAAGTCGAAGGATCACTTCCAAACCCACTGAGCACCGACATCCCCCCCCTACACTAGCAGCAGTCAACATTCAATAGGAACAGAGGTCCCGATGTGGCCTCCTCGTGGCTCCAAAGTGGCAACGATTGTCGTTCCCCTCCTTCAACCACCGCCTCACCAAGTCCCGATTTCGATTCCTCTGTGTAGGGGTCACGAACCGGCTGTAGGTCTTCTCCAAAGAGATGCCTTCCCCTCCATCTCCATGGTTGCAACGACGGGAGCCCGATGTCTCCCAGGCACGAACCTTGCTCTGACCGGAAATAATCCAACCCGTCAGCTGCGAGGCGGCGTCCCACGAAACTGAGTCTCTCAACTGGCGCCCCTCCCCCGTGCATCAGCACCCCCATTGACCGACCATCCTCACGCCCGACGACCCAACCACAGCCGCGACGAGTCAAAGCCTCTTCGCTAGGGCCTTGTCTCCCCTCCAACGCCATCTTTACTAGTCCCAAAGTCGTCAGCCCCACTCTGGTTCGTGTGCCACCTCCCCTCTACGGCAAGCTCTGGCGACCAGACGGCGGCCATCCCTCTCGGATCTCGTCTTGGCAGGCTCAACAAGTCGTCATACCCAAATCCGACGGGAAGACGACCTCCCGTCCTCTGTTTGCCGCAAGGTCGCTCTGGACAACAACCGCGACCTCCCGGGTGGATCCCCACTCGCAGCCGCGGTGACGGAGGGAGTCGCGATCCTTGCATCCTTGCTCTCCCTCTCTCTGCCGTCGACTTCCCAGATCCGTCAACGGTGCTCCCCCGACTCCCCGACGTTGCTCAACCAGCCATAAATCCATCGCATGACCGTCCACGAGCGACCTTTGTCGACGCCACTGCCTCAGCCGTCGTCCAGCGAAACCCCACCTCTACGCCCTCCTCTTCGATTCGTCCAGTCCGGGCGTTGGCGCCAAACAACGTCGACTCGGCCGATGCTTTTCCAGTCTACAGCCTGTGCCTTCCCCAAGTAGCGGACCCAGTATTCTTCGAACCCCCGACCATCCAGACCCAGGGCCACCACCTCTGTCTCCTCTTTCCCTCCGGAAGTCCCTGCCCAGGTTTGTTACACATCTCAATTTTTTTTCCCTCTTCTTTCGATGTGTAGCGTTTGAGGGGAGGGTTGATTTACCACAATCTAAAAAAGGGTTTCACTTAAAATATTATTTTTCTAGTATTACTTGGAAACTTACGCAGTGTGTCGTCATTTATTCATTTTTTTTATTTTCCTTGCTATGAGTTGAATTCAAGTCTGCTCCCCACTTGCTATTTGTTTCAATTCATCGGGACGACATGTTACAGGATTTAAACAAAAACTTCCGGATGTTTCGTTTCCCTCAATTAGTGATTAAGCCTCAATTTTTCGGTCGCTCATCCTTGTCACATTTTATTTATTTTGGTTTACATGATTAGTAGCATAAAAATTCTTCCTGAACGTTGTGATTTCCTTTTTAAGCGCATGAGCATTTGTGTAAACCCAAGGCATAGTCTCATATTTTAACTTGTAATTTTTTATTCCCACCCCCCCTCGTATCTTCTGTTTGCATGAAAATATGATAAAAAATATGGGTTTATTCGGAGTATTGATAACGAGTATAATTGCTTTAAAACGGTGAGACATGTCTTACGTTTAATTTTCATTTTTAGCGATGTAAATCATCAAACGAATTTGACTAATTCTCTGCGTTAATTTTTGTTTCCCATTGTTTTACGTGAAAAATACGAGGAAACACATGGATCTCTCGAGGAATCCAAATCTGGTTCAATCACTTCGAGCGATTCGATCCAGCCATCTCCAACAAGACTCACTATCAATGACCTTATCTTCCTACATCAGGGAGGATCGACATTAACGGGGTACAAAATGCCCCATAACTCAACCATTTCAAACGGTAAGTCATGCCTTACTATTTTAGTTCGGTTAAATTTATGTCAATTTAACCGTTATAAAAAAGGCTTTGCACATCTCTTCCCTTTTCCTGTTTTACATGTAAAACACCGAGGAATTATTACCAAGGAATGCATCCTCCGACGACGCGGACGATCGACATCAACGGGCTCACAACGCCCCGTAAGCATCGCTCTTATTTCATTAAGTCCTAATTATTCATTTCGATTTAAATTAGGACTTTCTGACCACTTCTTCATTTTTCCTTGCATGTACATCGAGTTATTAATCTCGGAAGGTCAACCCCACAATTTCGAAGATTAACTCGAAGGCGCGTGTATCAAACCGCGTGGATCTACCCCGGCCTAAAAAACCGCGGGCTTGAAGGCTTAAAGCGGCCCCAACCTCAATCAAAGGTACAAAGGGGAGGTGCGGGCCTCCCCGAATTTTCTTTAAGCCCACTTGTAACGAATTGCGGGCCCAAGTGTATAGGCCCACAATCACCGCCTTTCCCCGCTCTTTTTGATCTAAATAATTGTTTGTGATTGCGCGTATGCTTAGGCTTTAGGTTTTACGTCGCATGATTGGTTTTAATCAAACAAACCTAAATTCGGGTCCAACGCCCGTTAAAACGTCGATAAAAGTCCGGCCTACTCCCGGATCGGGCCCAACACCCGTCAATCAAAAAGTTAAATTTTTGGACAAATCGCCACCCTTTTCGCACGTTTTAGAATACAAAGGTTAGTAAATAGGAATCCCCGAACCCAAACTCTGATTTTTCCGACTTAAATCACACCATCTTTTAAACTAAGTCGGTGGCGACTCCGAACAAAGTTTTCCAAAGCTAAAACTAGACTACACCCATTTTTCGGAGCCATTTAGGATGAGGTGATGGCAGACCGAGCCGCTCCTTTTGCCTTCCCCGAAATTCGCAAGCGAGGTCTTAACGCAGCCTTTCGCTCTCCACCTTCAGGGAACTGGAGATGGTTGGCGAAACGTCCCGCAGACCCGTTCGCGATCAAGGGAAGCCCCACCCCGGGTCCCCTTTCCGCAGCGTCCGGCGTTCGAGCCGGAACGTCGACCAGACTGGGCCTCGGGGGAGCGGGCCCGGATTCCTCGGGTTGCCCGAACCGCCGCAGCGCGCGTGCTAGGCCGGAGGGCGCGCGTACAACAGGGTTTGTAGACGTGGTCACCAGTAAGTAAATGAAATAGATTGAATTAAATATGCGAAATCTTACAATAAAAATAAGGTGCTTATAGCCACAAAAATAAAGCACTGACGGTGGTGCAACGTCGTAGACTTACTTCTGGGCGCTGCAGACTAAGAGGCGATGTCGTAGACTTGCCGCTGAACGCTGCAGTCTTGCAAATCTGAACGATGGGGACGTCGTAGACTTGGCGCTGGGTGCTGTGGGCTTGCGAATCTGGGCGAGGACGTCGTAGACTTGATAACAGAGCGCTGTAGACTTGCGACTCTGGATGGCAGAAACTGGTTGCTGGGGCTTGATGAATGGAGTGTGGCCGTGAATAGTGGCGGGTATGGATGCCAAGGCTACGGTTGCTTACCCTGGTGGCGGAGTCGAAGGCGGAGCTATTTTGCCGGGTCTACGGTGGCTCGTCCTGGCGGTGTAATGCTGGCGGGGATTTTGTTACCAGAGCTACGGTTGCTCACTCTGGTGGTGGAAGTGAACGCGGAGTTTGGCTGTCGGAGCTACGGTTGCTCACTTTGACGGTGAAAGTGAAGGCGGAGTTTGGTTGTCGGAGCTACGGTTGCTCACTCTGACGGTGGAAGTGATGACCAATGAAACCTCAAGAGTTTCGCCCAGGTCGGGGAATCCTAACAACTAAGATTTGACGAGCAAATAAAGCTTCTGTTGGCTGAATTGATCATGAATTTTCCAAGGAAAGATCTCCTCCCTTTTATACCCGATCTATTACAACCTCTGAAGATCCTTTAGTCTAAACCACCCCGTGGATCTCGGAGTCAACAAACTGTCATCGAGACGTGCTACTCGTGCGGACGTGGGTTGTAGACTCTACTGATTTCGGAGTTAATAAACCGTCCTTTGAGACGCGTGACCTATGCAGACGTGGGCCGTAGATTCCCATTGATCTCGGGGTCACTAATCAGTCATGTAGTTCGTGTAGATTGGGGCTATAGGCCTGGTGCGAGCGTCTCGTCTTTTCTTTCATAGGCGCCGCGTCCTACTGTTGGCTTTGTCAGAGAATAGACGCAAGATAGTCCATCATGTCAACACATCGTCTCCGACTTCATCCCACCCTTCGCCGCCAGGTCCCGGCATCTGACCGCTGACTTCCTCTGGCCCAACCTGAAGAAGGGGAAGAAGAACGGCGGCGGGAGGAAGCATGCCGTTAAGACTGAGGTCTTGACGTCGACGACTTCGAGGACGACTTCCAGGAGTTCAAGAAGCACGACGATTTCGAAGACGAGTGCTTCGACTTCGAGGAAGAGGAGGAGGGATTTGACGTGAAGCCTCGCTTCTGCTTCTCCGCTGCCGCCGCTTCTGGTTCTCCCCCGGGCAGAGGATCCACTCTTAGTCACAACCACTGAATGGAAATATTTTCTTTTTTGCTCATTTGCAGTACTGCAGGAGATTGATGCAGCCAAATGTTGGCCTTGCAAAAGTGGAAGGAGATTGGGGAGTCTGTGGTTCGATCCCGCCAATTCTCATACGATCGTTGCTAGGTTAACGAAATTAACTCCCAGATGAAGGGTTGCTGTAGCTCTCCAAGTTGTTGCCTTAAAAATGAGAGAGAAAACGATTGTCTCACTGGATTCTCATATTGCCCCCCATAGATGCACAGAGAAAAGCAGTCGGGGTTGGGAGATTTCCTACATGATGTGTGAATAGCACTAGCAAAACCCAATTCGAGTCTGTGTTGAATTATATGAACTTTCGTCATAAATTCCTTATATATTGACATGGTTACTCATATGGCGTATTTGGATTTGTGTATTAAATGGAATAGATTTAATTCAAAAGTTCCGGCTCCAGGAATAATAATACTTGGTTTCCAATCAAGTTCCATTCCATCCCTTCAGATCCGCTGGAAGCAATTTTTAGGATAAAAGGAAGAGAAAGATGTTTTGGATGGTTTATCCTAAGAAAGGGGTCCCAAAATTAAAAATTTATTTGATTTGATTTCCACAAAGACTTATCCGGAGTCGTACATAAAAAGATTAGGTGAGATTATATGAGAATGAGCTGCTTGGTAATGATGTTAGTCAATAAATAAAGACTCGTATTTATTTAGGAAATGAAAAATAGGGTTTTAGGACGTTTTAAAAAAATCTTATCTTCTTGGAATGAAGATGTACAAGAAATGGTCGTGAGCAGATGAATTACCAAAGAGAAGGCGCGTCACGTGCTCTTGGTTAATTATACGAGATAGATAGTACCAAAGTAGGTGTACGAATCAATTATGATGCTGAGACCCATGCTTATTATTAGGATATTCCATGGATCCGAGATCTTTCGGCACTTATGAAAACTGAGACAGCTGAAAACTTTTATTTCTACGGCGGCTGGTACATAATCAGCGTAACACTCCCCCCACCCAACTATCACAGGGTTTGATGACGGTGTGATTTTCGTCGGTACGGCAAGGACCGGCCTCGGTTATCTTCCAATAGCAAATCGCACAATCAAACTCATCCCTCGGCTGGAGATAGATAGGGTAAAGGTGAGACTCGTCATTAAACTTGAAGCTGCAGTCGAACTCCGTTTCCCTCGTCAACAAGTCCAACCCGAAGGAGAAGTCCCAGGAGAATTTCGGCGGGATGACTTGTTCCCCGAGGTCGTCGTCCTTCGAACGGCAATGGACATACAGGGTCGGTCCGTATTCTATGTCGTTGTAGATGTAAACGTGAGACGGGTCGAGGGTAAACCTCACGACCCTCACAACCCTTGCGACGGGATTCCTCAGCATGAAGGAGGCCGCGACAACCACCAGCGTAAACAGTAGCTTGATCGATAACGAGCCCATTTCTCTTCTCCTCTCCTAGAATGAAACGAGTTTGCTACTTTTTGTTTTTAGCCACGAAGACGATGATAATATATTTATATATCCCGGTGAATTCTTAATTTAAGGTATATTAATTATTTTTTTGCCGTAAAAAGAAGATTATAATTTGAGATATATTTCATTCCAAATTCTATTTATATATGTTACTAAACCAAAAGATTGTACATTCCATTCACAAGAGCACACCACTTTGGTATGCTCAGATTTTCCTAGTTTTTTTAAAGGAAATAGAGAGTGAGAGATAAAGATGGTTTTGGATGGGTTTATCCTAAGAAAGTGTAGGTAGGGCTTAAAATGACTTATCCTCTTCTAAAAATGTCTATATGGACACGTCCGTGTTTATCCTCAGACAGTCTGTCAATTGGACACGATCCCAATAACTCTTCATCCTCTTTGCATGCAACAGGTGGGGGAAAAGAAAGATTTGCTTTGAAAGAATGATCTCGCTGTCTGATTGCATGAATTTTTAAAGGTATACTATACATAATTAGGAAACCGAGGAACAAACTTCTACTCATTAGGTGCAACACAATGTGATTCAGGACCTGTCTGAACACTTAACTCGACGGCTCGGTTAAACTCGTCCGACCGGTGTACTTTCCGGGCCGATCAAGTGCCGGCGTTATTTTTAGATGCGAAGATTTCAACCCGTGAGTGGGGGAGAAGTAATTTGTTATCCAGGTCGGACGACGTCAGCTTTTTTTTTTGGGAGAAAACAAAAGAAATCAATTACTTTGGGTTGGGAGCGTGTCGGCCACGTGCTAAAATTTGATCCTGGTGGTCCCGACAACAGCTCATGGGATGGATGGATGGTGTTCATTTGTTCCTTTTTCTTTTCTTCGTCTTACTCTAAACCCGAGTCGTCTGGCAACGAAGCCTAACAACCCATCCCATTTAGTAATAAACTTATCCAAAGCGTCCCCCCGATTGCCACAAGTTCCCTATCCCTTTCGCTTGAATTTCATTGACGGCCGCCGGACCAACAAGTGTGTTACGTACGACATCTTCTCCGTGTTTGGCTGTTTCCCACGTGGTGGTATTTGGAGAAGAAGAGATGAAAACAAGAACGAGAAGAAATTACCCCCCACCTAACGTTCAATGCCTTCAACAATTGCGTGCTGATGGAAAAAAAAATCTACGATCAAATTCATAAGTACAACTTTCATCAAAAATATATTTTAGTGTGATGTTTTGGTTTTAGTAGTAGCAGGTAAGAAACTTTTTATATTATTTTTTAAAAAATATTTATGGTTTTTTTTTACGAAAGAAAGAAAAAGTCGGTCGTAGTTCAGCCACCGAACCGAGGCCATTAGCGTAATACCACTAGGACCGCCGAGGGTAGAACAGTCATTTACCGTCCCCAGTCCCAAGTTGTCCAGAACCCCCTTCCCCTCCCAAGACTCCATCTCTCTCACCCTTCCCTCTGCTCACACCAAACACACGCTTTCTTTCTATTCGCCACCTTCTCCATCCACCCCCCCCAAAACGCCAATTCGTCCCCGCCTTCCCTTCCAACCCTACAAAGATCTCGACTTTATATCACTCGACACCCCTCTCCCTGTCAAAATTTGATACAACCTGTTCGTTCCCCGGCGATCCGAGAAATGTGTGGCGGTGCCATCATCTCCGACTTCATCCCACCCTCCGCCGCCAGGTCCCGGCGTCTGACCGCTGACTTCCTCTGGCCCAACCTGAAGAAGGGGAAGAAGAACGGCGGCGGGAGGAAGCATGCCGTTAAGACCGAGGTCTTAGACGTCGACGACTTCGAGGCCGACTTCCAGGAGTTCAAGAAGCACGAGGATTTCGAAGACGAGTGCTTCGACTTCGAGGAAGAGGAGGAGGGATTTGACGTGAAGCCTCGCTTCTCCTTCTCCGCTGCCGCCGCTCCTGGTTCTCCCCCAAAGCGTAGGCTCTCCGGCGGTAGGATCTTGTAGAAGCTTTCGTCTCTGCTTGTGCCTTGCCGCTGAATGGATTGGAATTTGTGATCCGTGGAATGATCTGTCGGCTGGCTTTAGGTATCCCTTTGTTAGAAAAATTAGATTTTATATCTGGTGATTTCTTTGAGATAGGTGTGGAAATATGGAGATGAGAATGTTCTTGGCCTCTTGACTGGTGTAGCTTTCGGATTCATACCCTAGACATGGTCTTTTTCTTTAGGCTGGCCGACATAGCATCCATCCGGGATTGGTTTCATATTGTGATGTCCTGGAGAAAATCCTACTTATAATTATTACCTCGCTGGATGATTCCTGATGATGAACGTGGAATCTTTGTTCTCGTAATTCCGATCCATTGAAAATCACTACGTCTTGCTCTTTTCGTCGATGTTATCCCTCCTTCCCAACTTGTTTGGGACGGCGAGACTTGGTGTGTGCTTCGTAATTTAATTTTGTTGATTATTACCTATCTATGTGTTGTTGTAAGCCCAGTGATACTATTTCTCGCGGCTGCTTGTGAAAAGTTTCATTGATTGTTTCTTTTTGGTGTCATGCTCCTTTTGTTATTGTGTGTGCGCGGCGCATGAAAATTCTAGTCCTTTCTTATGCCCATTGATTTGGTCGATTTCGTTTTCTTTGTACTGCAGCAGGTTCTACAACCACCACAGCTGTGGAGTTTGCTGGGCAAGCTGAGAAATCGGTAAAGAGAAAGAGGAAGAACCAATATAGGGGAATCAGGCAGCGACCGTGGGGCAAATGGGCCGCTGAGATCCGGGACCCAATGAAGGGGGTCCGTGTCTGGCTTGGGACATTCAACACTGCGGAGGAAGCTGCCAGATCTTATGATGTCGAGGCCCGGAGGATCCGTGGAAAGAAGGCAAAAGTCAATTTCCCTGAGGGCATATCTGGCTCCTCCTCGAGGCGCTCCGTGAAACCCGCCTCTTTGAAGCAAGTCCCCGAGACAATTCCTGAGGAAATCCAGCCAAGTCTGAACCAAAATTTCAGTCTGATTAATGGCGCTGGTGATGACTATCTCGGTTCCCTCAGTTTCATGGACGAGAAGCCTCCAGCGAGCCAGTTTGACTATGCGCACGCGTTCACTACCTCTGGACCTGCTGATGGGGTCAAGCCGTTTGGTGTTGCAGATAATGCTCTGTTCTTCAATTCTCCTGTCTCTTATACACATCTAGATGTGTATAAGAGACAGGTTCACTACCTCTGGACCTGCTGATGGGGTCAAGCCGTTTGGTGTTGCAGATAATGCTCTGTTCTTCAATTCTGATCAGGGGAGCAATTCTTTTGATTGCTCCGACTTCCCATGGGAGGATAATGGCTCGAAGACGCCAGATGTTTCATCTGTCCTGTCAGCTACTCTGGACCTGGACAATTCCCCATTCGATGAGATCCCCAAGAAGAAACTGAAAACTGTCCCCGAGGGCGAAATTCCAGAGGATGGTCAGAACGCAGATGCGAATGGTCTCCCCAAGGAGCTCTCAGCCCTGGATTCCGAGATGTTCTTTCAGATGCCTTTCTTGGAGGGGAGCTGGGGCGGCTCGATTGAGGCCTTGTTCAACATGGAGTCCACGCAGGACGGTGGAAATGACGTAGACCTCTGGAGCTTTGAGGATTTTCCTTCCGTAACGGGAGGAGTCTTCTGAAGCGAAGCTTGTGCCCGCTGACTGGTTGTTTGTAAATAAGGCAATGCTGGTAAGTCTATCGCCAATCTTGATCCCCTTTAATACTTCACGGACAATCCTCTGACGCCGATTGCTCTCAGGAATGAATTCGATTTCGATGGAGAGGATTGCAAACAGATGAACATGCCTCTTGCCCTCATGCCCTCACGCCTTGGACGATGTAATGTCGTGTTCAGAAACTGTTAATGTTCTGGTATCTACCTGTATGCTGCTGGTGTTTCCGTTTTATTTTTCTCTTTATCTTTTCCCCCTGTTGACAGACTTAACCCCGTGTTGATTATGCTATTTGCCGTGGTGTATGCCGGAACCTTTTGACGGCCGAACAAGCCTTGCCATTTCTCATTTCTTGGGTTTTAGCAATTACGGCCGCTGTAATATCCCTTTCTCAGGACCCTGTCGGCCGGATACCGGTGGACCGTTCGTGCATGGCTGCTAAGGTTGTCAGGGAAGGAGATGTCCGTCCCAGGTTTCTGTTTGTTCCCTGGCCGAGCTTCAAAGGCTGTTTGACTCTTAACTCGGATGACAAATGGAGATGCTTAACAAAAATTCCGAAGTATTAAATATTAGCATAAAACTTGATTAATAACAAAGATTATCAAGACATATTTGACATTGAGCTTTTGGTTCAAAATTAAACGGGCTTTCTGCTTCATTGGATGTTGAAATCTCACCTAACCTAAAAGATTTAGTTGTTTAAAGACGCTTGATTTAATAAGTCGCCGCCCTTTGTGGTCGGCGGGGTCGCAACCTCCACTGGATCATCATGGAAAAGGCAATTTGTTTTGTGTGTTCAATGTGTTTTTCCATGAGAAATAAGGATGATTCTACTTTATTTAGTCGGCGAAGTCCAATGGGGCCACCGTCTTGTCGGAAGGTCAATTGACTTTAAAGAGGAGGTTAAGAGCGTTCTCTTATTTGTGTAGTGTGGCCATAGCTGAGGAATTATGGAAGAAAAGAAAAAGTTTCTCTACGACAGAAAAACTAATGAGACATTATATTTTTTTTCGGCGACAGGACAGGAGTATGATGAAATCACATTAATTAAACAGATAGGACAATAATTAGTTAAAAATTATTACTTTTTTCTTCTTTTCTTTTTACCTAATTTTATGAAAACCCAATAATGCTGTGGAACCCCATATTTTTGGAAAGTTAGGTGAAGACGTGTTGTTCTATGCACACACACACACACACAAAAATTGAAATAGACAGACATCGTGTGCAGTGGCACCCACTCCCCTGTTGAAAGACTAAGCAAGCAAGGCTTCGCTGGCTGGAAGCGTCGGTGCGGCCCATCCCTCCTCGTCCTTCCACTGCCGGTGGCGGCAACCTCTCAAGGATCCATCTTCTATCCCTCATCGTCCGGCACGGTGGGAGCTTCTGCGCACCGAGAGGATCGACCCTGCCCCCCGACTTCATATAGGTGAAACAGAATGGACATGGGATCTTGTCTCCTTTTCTGGTTTAATATTATAATCGTCTGCTCTTCCAGCTATGTTTCCATAACCCGGGAATTATTAAGTTTCAGTGTGGTATCGTATCGCGTGAATTGTTCACTCATGGAAAGAAATTTGGTAGGTGGGGATGGTTCTACCGGAACGATTGTTTTGGAAGGAAAATCGGGAAACAAACAAATATGCATTATGTCGTGGTACAAATCCAGTAGATATTTAGATAAATTTTTTGTCTGAAGTTGACTTGCCAAATGAAAGACATTACATTACACCAATAAGAAATGTTGCCTCGTGATTCATGCCGCGAATTTAAAAATATATGTCGGAAACCTTATCTTTGGATATCTTTTAAGCTTCCCAACTGATGAATGCCGCTTGGGTAACCCAAGGTTGCAGCAAGAATCCCTGTTAAAGACTCTGAAGCAGCCATGCTAGAAGCGCTGGCGAGGTTACTCCTCGTCTTTCAGGCGGTCGCAACGTTTAAGGATCCCATCCTCTCCCTCATCCAGCCCGGACCTGGCGGCGAGGGCGGTGACACGAGGCTGGCCGTGGGAGGGGCTCCCTTCTTCATCTTCGGGGATTCTTTGTGGGATTCAGGGAACAACAACTACCTAGACGTTTCAGCCAAGGCGAACTACTGGCCTTACGGAGAGACCTTCTTCGGCAACGCCACCGGGAGGTTCTGCAACGGAAGGATCCCCCCTGACTTCATAGGTTTCCTAATATGAAATAACATTGGTCCTTGTTTCCTTTGATGGCTTATTATGTACCTGTCGGTCAGTGTTTCGAACTTCTTGTTCATGCCAGCTGAAAATGCGAACCTACCGTTCATCAAGCCTTACTTGGACCCCAACTTCACCGACTACACGTTTGGGGCTAACTTCGCCTCGGGCGGGGCTGGAGTCCTGCCGGAAACTTCTCCAGGAACCGTGAGTCGAATAGTTTTAATGCAGCTAGATTGTATTGTTTTGGTTCTTCTTTTGCTTCCGCTTCCAAAGGTTAAGATTGGTCGTTCCGTGAGTGAGACTATTTCCTGGTTCCCTTCGAAGCTATACCTGGAGTTACAAGTAAGCTTCTTTGAGGACGTAACGAAGCAGCTAAGGCAGCAAAAGGGAGACAGCGTCGCGGAGAAACTGATATCACGAGCTGTTTATTACCTCGGCATGGGAGGAAATGACTACCTGACCTTTGGGAAGGACTCCAAAGAAAGCAACGCCACTCTCACTCCTCACAATGAAGAGGTTTTTGTTGGCTGGGTGATCGGAAACTTGACGACTTCCATAAAAGTACTGATCCCGAAACTATTATCCCTTTTCTTCAGCCTAATGTATGTGACTGCTGGAGTAACTCCTGCAGAAGCTGTACGCATTGGGTGGGAGGAAATTCTCGTTCCCAAATGTTGCTCCCATGGGATGCATGCCGGGCAATAGATTCGCTACCGGCACCGATGAATGCTGGGACGACCTAAATGTACTCGCGCAGATGCACAACGAAGCCCTGTTGAGAGTACTCGTGGGGTTGGATAAGGATCTTCCAGGGTTCAAGTACGCTGTCTTTGATTACTACACGACGATGCTCGACAGAATCACAAACTGCGCTGATTTCGGTAAGCAAAGACAGTGATGCACTCACGTCGTCGGCTGCACGACGGATTGTTCTGAAAGGGCAGGCGGGGGGAAACGTTGTGTGCAGGTTTCGAGGTAGGGTTGAGCGCATGCTGCGGGAGCGGGGCATACAATGGAAACTTGACTTGCGGGATCCAAGGTGACTACTTCACCCTGTGTCCCGACCCGAGTGAGTTCGTCTACTTCGATGCTGCACATCCGACCGAGGCAACTAACAGACAGCTCTCGTCCATGATGTGGAGCGGCAACCCCCCGGTGATGAGTCCTCGCAACCTCAAGTCCCTGTTCCAGGATCATTCTTAGTCCCTCCCCCTTGCTTGTCTCTGTTCCATCCCATTCGACATGATAAACTACTTTTAAATAAAGTTTGTCTCGAAAATAATTAAATAATCGACATTATGTAATGTTGTGGTCACCAGCCGGTGCATCTTCTGACCCAATCTTCTTCCTCCGGAAGCTTCCTCTTTTCTTCCTGAATGAAAATCAGGGTGGGATTGGTCGTTGGCGGAGGGATTAAATGCAAAATGAAAATTTTCATTGGAAATTCATTTATTCATTACTATCATATATCTTTTTATTTATCGGTAATAATACGAAAAGAAAATACAATTATAATAGAATGAATAAAGGATTTTTATATTAAATAAAAGTAAACAACAGGCATAATAATGTCGATCATAAATATCTTTATAACATTTTTTATTAAATATTTATTATTATTAGGATTTTATGGTCCGAAGTCGGTTATATTGCGATTTCGGGAATATTTGATTCGCTCGTTATATATTGAAGGGGAAATAATATATCTCTTAGAGGAGATATATTGGATGATATTAGATTATATCACATAATCTATTTACCTGCCAGATTTCCGATTTATGTGGGGCCTTCTATTCTATAAATAGATGTCGGTATACGTAGCGAATGAAGAGACGAGAGAGAGCAAATCCTGAGAGCATAGAAGAGGGATACACGAGTACAAAGAGTGCGGCGGTAAAGAAAGGGTGTGTGTTGGGAAAACTCGAGAAACACTTTCGGGTTATTTCTTACCGGGAAAGCGGGATCTTGTACACGGGTAGGTCGAGGGAGTTAGAGAGGGTCTCAACCTAAAGTTTGTACTCCATTGAATATAGTGAAATCTTTTTCTCCGTCCGTAGACATAGGTCGATTGACCGAACCACGTAAATTATTTGTCTCCTTATTTTTCGATAACTTCCGATCAACAATCGGATCCAGTTCAACATGCTAACGAGGGCTTTCGCGTGCTCCAACAATTGGTATCAGAGCTTGGTTGTGCATATTTGAGATCCACGGCTAGTGGCAAGTTCGAGATCGAGAAGTTGGATGGGAGCATGAATTTCGGCTTGTGGCAAGTTAAGATGAGGGCACTACTAGTACATGGTGGATTGGAGAATGCTCTTACAGATCAGTCTAAGAGTGCTTCGAAGTTGACTTCTGACCAGTAGGAGGAGATAGATGCTAAAGCGTTATTGGCAATTCACCTGTGTCTATCCAATGAGGTTCCGACGAACGTGCTCAAGGAGACGATAGTGGTCGGACTTTGGAGTAGGCTGGAGAGTCTGTACATGACAAGGACTATGAATAACAAACTTCTTCTCAGACAAAGGTTCTTCATGCTTGGAATGACGGAAGGTATGCCCGTTAAATCCTACTTGGATAATTGGTTGTCTGCATCTTTGGATTGGATTGGATAGGATCGACGACAAGATCGATGAGGAGATCCAGGCGATGTTGCTGTTATGTTCACTGTCCGCTTCATACCAGAGCTTCAGGGAGACGTTCTTGTATGGAAGAAGTGTTCTCACAGTTGACGAGGTATGGAGTCTGCCCTCTTATCAAAAGATTTGATTGATAAAGAGTTGACGAGTGAAGCAGGGCGACCGATGACGGAGGCATTAACAGTAAGCAGGACTAGATCCAAAGGTAGCGGCGAGGTAAGATAATTCCATTATGGTAAGAAGGGACACATAAAGAAAAACTGAAAGAAGCTGACAGGGAAGGATGAAGGATTGCAAGGGTCAGCGACGGTGGTGTATACCAGCGACAGTGATGCCAGAGACGGAGATGTACTAATGGCTAGCGAGGTACAGGCTGTTGAAACCGAGTCGGAGCGACCATTAGACAAGGATTAGATTCTCGACTCATGGAGTGCTTTTCACATGAGACCTCATAGGGAATATTCACCGCATACTGTTCCACTGCAGGTGGCGAGGTATGTTTGATCAATGGTCACAAGTGTAAGGTTGCAGGTATGGGAACGGTTCGGGTCAGAATGAAGGATGGAGTTGTGAGAGAGTTAGCAGATGTCCGACATGTGCCTGACATCACGAGAAATATTATTTCCGTGAGTGTTTTAGAAGCCAAAGGGTACGAAATATCTGCTTCAGGTGGAGCCCTCAATATTCACCGAGGAAGGCGGTTGTGGATGACTGGGAGTCGATTGAAGGGCTTGTATGTTATGAGAGGTGCCGTTGGTATTACCACTATTGGGACTTCTGGAAGGCGTCATGAACCTTTCAAGAGGAGTAATCAGTCATCGGAGAAACGGGGTAATAGGTCGCGAGCGCGGAGAAGCAAAAAGATGTGGGTAGTCAAGTCCGTCGTATATGGGCTTGGATGTTCCATTGACTAGGCTTGTCGGAACCTTGAGGAGAAGAAGGGATATATTCACAGTTAGTATCAGAGAAAGACCGGAGTGACAATTCCTCAAACGTTCTATGGACTTCGGCCCAAGGTGGAGTTTGTTAGGATTTTGTGGCCCGAAGTCGGTTATATTGCGATTTCGAGAATATTTGATTCGCTCGTTATATACGAAAGGTGAGATAATATATCTCTTAGAGGAGATATATTGAATGATATTAGATTATATCACATAATATATTTACCTGCCAGATTTCCGATGGGGCTATCTATTCTATAAATGGGTGTCGGTATACGAAGCGAATGAAAAGACGAGAGAGAGCAAATCCTGAGAGCATAGAAGAGAGATACACGACTGCAAAGAGTGCGGTGGTAAAGAAAGGGTGTGTGTTGGGGAACACGGGAAACACTTCGGGGTTATTTCTTACCGGGAAAGCGGGATATTGTACTTGGGTAGGTCGAGGGGGTTAGAGAAGGTCTCAACCTAAAGTTTGTACTCCATTAAATATGGTGAAATCTTCTTCTCCGCCCGTGGACGTAGGTCGATTGACCGAACCACGTAAATTCTTTGTCTCCTTATTTTTCGTTAACTTCCGATCGATAAATCGGATCCGGTTCAACACGCTACCAAGGGCTTCCGCGTGCGCCAACAATTATGATACCATCTCGTTAAAAAACCTTTTTAAAAAATCAAATAGGATAAAATCACGGTAAAGAAAAAAAGAATATGATATGTTTATTCTCTCGCATAAGCCCTCGGCGCAAATTCTCCTCCCTCCATCCGGTCGGCGCCTCCATGCCCACTCCTCGTCAACGTCTTCTTCTCCATGACCCCTTACCTCCTCATCGGATATGACCATAATAGAAGCGGTGCCCTCTCGCCACTCAACCAGCTGGAAGCACCCCCTTCCCCCCTCCTCGGATATAACCCCAGTAGAAACTGTGCCATCTCGCCCCTACAACAGCAAGGAGCGCCCCCTTGTTCACTCCTCAGGCATGACCCCACCAGCCCTCCACAAATCAGCAGGGAGCGCCTCCTCGAACATGACTGTAGTAGAAGCGACCCCCCTTGCCCCTCCGGACACCAGTAGGGGGTTTCCTCTCACCCCCTCCTCAAACGAAAGGGGGTGCTCCCTTTGCCCCTCCTGACACTAGCAATGGTGCCCTCTCGCCCCCTCTTTGGACATGATGTAGACATTAAAATTTTATCATCATAATATGGGCTACCTATCAAGTTTAATATCCAATTTGTATGAATTATAAACGGGCCATAAAATCAAATCCATAAAATGATGTCACAAGCCCATCCAAACAAAGCTATTTTGGGCCGAACCAAGCCTAAGTTTAAGCTCGGCCCAGAGCACGGTCCAAAGGGAAGTTACCTAATGTGTGGTGACCTGCTGCCTATTATAGATTGACCCTGGAGCCCTATAAATAGAGAAATCCACAAGCTATTTTGGACACACCAAAAATCTTCTCTTCTCTCATATTCTCTTAAACCCCATTGGGTTATAAAGAGATTCTAGTTCTTTTTTGAAAGCCCCTCTACGAATGGTGCGACGCGGTGAAGGCCCCTCCGCAGGCGGTGCGGCGAAGGCTCCTCAGTGGGTGGTGCGGTGCGGCGAAGGCCCCTCCGCGGGTGGTGCGATGGCGAAGGTCCCGACAACTTCATCAAGCTATCAATCTCTGTCGGATCACGCCCAAAGGCCCCGACGACTTCATCAAGCTATCAAGCTTTGTCGGATCACGCACAAAGGTCCCGACGACTTCATCAAGCTATCGAAGCTCTGCCGAATCACGCCCATAAGCCCCGACGACTTCATTAATATTTCATCCCGAAGTTCTGCTGAAATTCTGTCAGAGCTCAGGATCATCACCCATTAACATTATTCTTCGAAGATCGAATCAGAGGAATCACGTGTTATATTCGTGACTTGAGATAGAATCCGCCACATACTTTTCATACGATAATTTATACGCTGATATTTTCACGCGAGATTTTAGTGTTCACACATGACCCTAACAGTCTTCGCGCCCCCTCTGAGATGCAGTAGGGAGTGGCCTCTCGCCCCCTCTAAAGACGTAGTAGGGTTCGACTCGATCACGCCAACACGAAGAAGCCACACCCAAGGACCTCTTTTCGACATCTCGGAGTATCGACGTCAATGAACCACACAACGTCCTTTATTTCAACTTAAGTTAATTTAATTGGTTTACTTATCTCGATTAGAATTAAATGATCATTATACACCACACGAAATTTCAATGATTCAACAAGACTAATCTTGAAGAACTAGTGCCCTGGGAATGAGGCCAAGGCGCTCAAGACTGGAGGGATCACATGGATAACTCGCGGCGGATAGACTTCACAAAAGTGTCCTCAAATGACGGTGCCTTAGGCGATGACATGATATCTCGGCATGTCTCATATACACGAGGGAGCCCATATCATGTCCAACTCCTGATACATCTTTTTGAACATACCCCACTCTTTTAAATGTGTAGATGTATGACTTAGTAAATAGTGATTATCGAACCAATTATTTTTTCGAGTTAAACAGATTTTACAAAAAAAAATTCGGGAACGAATCCGTATAGTTTAACTAAGTTAAGGAATATCGAAATATTTTTGGATGATGCGATGAGGCCACACAAGTCGCTTTGTCTACCTCAATCCGCTTAGCTTACACGGACAAGCACTCGCTAATAACGTATTGTAAAACGAATATCGAGAAGGAGAAGAGAGAGCCGACAACGAACTAGAAAAATGGGGACTCCTTTATTCATTCCTATCATACATTATACATTATACAACTTATTCTTCCTTTAAAATCGAATCTTTTGGCCATTTACAATTGGGGTCAAATGTTTAACGTAATCGCACTTGACGTGATCGTGAAATGAACGTAACTAACGAACTCTAATCAATACCGAGTTAAATTAAATGCTTTCCTCCCCGGTTGGTGGTACTGCGACGCACCTGCCACCGAAGATCCGGCGGGAGAGCCGCCGACAGGATCGCTCCCTGTTATGAACCAATATTATTATTATTAAATCAGAGCAGAGGCCGCAGGCCTCTCAAATGTAAATCCAGGCTTCTGTCGACGCCGACCATGACGAGATCACATCTTGTTTAACATGACTTTGCCTCGTGACACATCCCGCAAGTTTTAAGGAAACCTTCACTTTGGATATTTAGTTAACCTTCCCAAACCCCTTCGAGTAGCCCCCCACGGTTGCAGCAAAATTCCCAGTTAATAAACACACTGAAGCAGCCATGATAGAAGCGCTGGTGAGGTTACTCCTTGTCTTTCGGATGGTCGCAGCGTCCAAGGAACCCATCCTTGGCCTCATCTGGCAAGGACCTGGCTGCGAGGGTGGCGACACGACGCTGCCCGTGGGAGAGGTTCCCTTCTTCATATTTGGGGATTCCTTGTTGGATTCTGGGAACAACGACTACCTCAACACTCCCGCCAGGGCGAACTTCTGGCCTTACGGAGAGACCTTCTTCCACTACGCCACCGGGAGGTTCTGCAACGGAAGGATGCCCACTGACTTCATAGGTTTCCTAATATGAAATAACATTGGTCCTTGTTTCCTTTCATGGCTTATTATGTACGTGTCAGTCAGTGATTCGAACTTGTTGCTCTTCCCGCCAGCTGAAAATGCGAAGCTGCCGTTCATCAAGCCTTACTTGGACCCCAACTTCACCGACTACACGTTTGGGGCTAACTTCGCGTCGGCCGCTGCTGGAATCCTGCCGGAAACTTTTCCGGGAACCGTGAGTCAGTAGTTCTAATGCAGCAAGATTGTATTTTTTTTATTTTGTTCTCCTTTTGCTTCTGCTTCCAAAGGTTAAGATTGATCATTCCGTGAGTGAGACTATTTCCTGGTTCCCTTCAAAGCTATACCTGGCGTTACAAGTAAGCTTCTTTGAGGACATGACGAAGCAGCTGAGGCAGCAAAAGGGAGACAGGGTCGCGGAGAAACTGATATCGCGAGCTGTTTATCACATCGGCATGGGAGGAAATGACTACCTGACCTTTGGGAAGCACGCAAAACAAAGCAACACCACGCTCACTCCTCACAATGAAGAGATTTTTGTCGGCTGGGTGATCGGAAACTTGACGACTTCCATAAAAGTACTGATCGCGAAACTATTATCCCTTTTCTTCAGCCTAATGTATGTGACTGCTGGAGTTACTCATGTAGAAGCTGTACGCTTTGGGTGGGAGGAAATTCTCGTTCCAGAATGCTGCTCCTCTTGGTTGCTCGCCAGGCAATAGATTCGCGACTGGCACCGATGAATGCTGGGACGACCTAAATGTACTTGCGCAGATGCACAACAAAGCCCTGTCGAGAGTACTCGCGGAGTTGGAGAAGGATCTCCTGGGGTTCAAGTACGCTGTCTTTGATTACTACACGGCGATGCTCGACAGAATCACAAANTACTACACGACGATGCTCGACAGAATCACAAACTGCGCTGATTTCGGTAAGCAAAGACAGTGATGCACTCACGTCGTCGGCTGCACGACGGATTGTTCTGAAAGGGCAGGCGGGGGGAAACGTTGTGTGCAGGTTTCGAGGTAGGGTTGAGCGCATGCTGCGGGAGCGGGGCATACAATGGAAACTTGACTTGCGGGATCCAAGGTGACTACTTCACCCTGTGTCCCGACCCGAGTGAGTTCGTCTACTTCGATGCTGCACATCCGACCGAGGCAACTAACAGACAGCTCTCGTCCATGATGTGTAGCGGCAAACCCCCGGCGATGAGTCCTCGCAACCTCCAGTCCCTGTTCCAGGATCATTCTTAGTCCCTCCCCCCCTTGCTTGTCTCTGTTCCATCCCATTCGACATGATAAACTACTTTTAGATAAAGTTTGTCAAGAAAATAATTAAATAATCGACATTATGTAATGTTGTTGTTGTTTAAATTCAAGTGATTGTATTTTTAATAGCATTGTTTACCCATTGAAATATCAAAATAAAATTTGTTTATCTTAGATTGACAAGACAAAAGGGGCTGGATTCCAAGTGCAGGTGACTAGATCTATGAACACGTGACCATAAATTTATGATATGTTTAATCCTCATAGAAACAAAACGGATTATAATGAAATGTTTTTCCCGTTCTAATTCATGTCTACAAGTAATCAACGCACATCCAAGTAGCTTTGTACGGATTTACCGTTAGTTTTTAAAAAAATTTGCGAAAAACGGTCCGAGTTTCGTAAATTACCAGAAAACGGTCGAATGGGCGCGTTTTCCCAAATAACAAAGAGTTTTTTGGGGGACGGGTTTTGAAAACCCGCCCCTTTAATATGTAAATGAAGGGCGAGTTTTCAAAAAAAACCCTTCTAGCTGAGTTGGTTAAAGTAATTTCTCAAATTGCGAAAGGTCTCGGGTTCGATTTTTAATAGCAACAACTTTGAATTATTTTTTTACTACGACCAACTCAGCTAGAGGGTGGGTCAACTCAGCTAGAGGGTGGGTTTTCAAAGCCCGCTTTTGTTGGGGTGGGTTTTGAGAACCCTTATTTGAATGCCTATATATAAAAATATAAAAGGGAAATCCTGGGTTCCATCGTTTCTATGGTTCTTTCTAAAACGATGAGGTCCTCTCTATACACCGGAGTCCTTTACTTCGACTTCATTTAATGAAATACTATTGCTAACTTGTACAGTTCACATTCTTTTGCTCTACCCATGACTAGTAAAAAAAACGTCTTTCACAAGACGATCTACTTATACAGTAACGATATTGAATTATGAAGATTTGCTGGGGGGGAGCTGACCCTTGACCCTCTTAGTCCGTTTTTCATAGTCAAATTGGGTTTTCAAAATAATAGTTGCTCGCTTAATGGATAAACATTCCCTCGACGATATTAAGGTAATTTACGAAACTCGGACCTTTTTTCGTAAAATTTTTTAAAAACTAACGGTAAATCCGTACAAACCTCGTCATCCAAGTGGTAAGGACTTGACTTATCCGATCATTTGGGTTGTGAAACTACTCCAACTCCTTTACAAGTATACCATATTATGGAAATTCAAAAATAAAAATCTAATAAATTTGTAATTACTAATCTTTCATAAAAAAATTTTGTTCTAATTCTTAACCCCTCAAATTTCCTAAATATATTTATCTAAATCGAATTTAGGGCATTGATTTACCTTTAAAATAACTTAATTATCAAGCATGGATCTCAATTTCAAAAGCCCCGCAAGATCTGCAAAACATAGGGTAAAGTCTAGGTCTTCTTCTCTCTTACTTACCAACGAATGATAGGACCTAACACCTATTAATATAAAATATGACGGACCATTCCATTACAAGCTTAAGTTAACACACGGGCCTACACCATCTGTTCGAACTACATAAAAATATGTAAAACAAAATGATCACATCAACCTAATGAGCTTTCATGCTCTCGTATATCATGATATGACCGGGTTTATGAAAACGTAAATTAGTTATTAATTACAGCCCAATACAAAATTTATGAAATAAAATAATAAAATTAAAAATAAAATTTAAACATTATTTTCTTAATTTTATAAAACTTACCATAAAATAGAAAAAAAAATTGAGAGCTACAAGTGCTTGTGGATATAGAGATAAAATGAAATTATACCGAGTAATTTCGTTATTCACTTAAATTTTAAAAAATGGGTCTCTCTTAATACCGGAAGTTTATTAATGCAAGAACTTCTTTAAGTATACTTTTAATCATTTTTTAGAATTTCCTGTTTTATTGAGTTAATAGTTGAAGACAAGACGGATGCCAGCACAAGCCAACTGTACTTGCCGGCAAGTGACATCGAACTCGTGAAATAATTTGCTGACTAAGGCTACCCGGATTCAAGTACTCTCTGTTCAACCATAACAATGCTCTGTCGAACAATATCATGAACAGCACGAGATACAGTCCGCGACGTTGCTTCTCCCAACCTTGCTTTACGAAACCTTATGCAGGTTTTATGTCTGGACAGAGCACGTGCTGCAGAAGCAGTGCATACAGCAGCAAATTCGCGTGTGGACCAGGGAAGAGGTCGCTACATCTTGAGTGTGCTAATTTCAGCGACTGCACCAAACTGCTAACTCCCTTCTACAGATAAGTAGCATTTTCTTTCCCCAGTAGGTTTAATGCTCTGATCCGATATGGTTTTTTTTTTATCTTCAGCAGTTATCCTGACATCGACCATGCGGATGGTCTGGTCCATCCTAGTCCTTAAACCCCTCCCGTAATAGTTAGAAAGTCAAGGCCACACTTGGCCGATGATTTTCTGCCTCGAGTAAGCAAGTGTAACAGACAGAGATATTGATTTGGCTGCTTAGCGGCTTGATCGGATTAATCTGGTAGACAATGTTATTACAGAAGGGAGAGGACAAGACACGGAAACTTGCTTTCCGGTGCAACGTATCATGGATGAGAGGAAATGTGGGCTGTGGGAGGAGATCTCTATCAGCACTAGCACCACAATTTCGTATCACGATAAGGAGAAAGGCAACTTGGTAGATTCTGTGGAGAAAAGTTTTTGGTTTTGGTGGGAGGAATCTCCTGAGGGGGTCAGACCCGTCCTCTACAATCAACATGAAGTTAGAGGGATGCTGGCAGGAGACAGCCGCACTCCCAGACAACACGTTACTGCGTAGATTGCTTGCAAAAACTGGCGACTCTCCTGTCCGGATTTAGGCACTCTTTGTACGCCTAAAACACTGCCCTGTTCCAACAGGGGAAGTGAACAGACAGCTCTCTTCGCCGATGTGGACTCTTCCCAACACAATATTTCTTCTCATCAAACACCCAATCATTCGGTTTGCCTTTCCTCCTCGGTGTGTCCGGTTTTGGATGCCGGGCGAAGAGCCGTAAGGTCCTCTCATGGCTGGTCACATTCTTCCTTGTGGAAATTACTCTGGTTCGTTCACTCCTCAAGCTCGCCCAACAGGTCCACCTTGAAACCATTCCTGCTATCTTCTCCCAGTATCTTGGACATGCAGGACACTCTAAACTCTCGATTCGGCCTTGGTGGGGCCATTTTCGTTTCATAACACACATTATTGGCGATGTCTCTTCGATAGCTATTGGGTTATAAAAGCAAAAGGGTAGCTCCAACTACGCGACCCTCCATTGAAGGATCCCTAAAACATTACCAACCAAACAACTCATGCCCCTGCCAGTCAAACCAACCGACTCAACCCCGATCCATCCACGACCATGATTGAAGCAGTGCTCAGATTTGTGTTCATTGTCCTGCCGATGGCAATGACGACGCTGGTGACAATGCTCCGGCAGCCCTTCAGTCCCTTCCTGCAGCATGGCGGAGGAAACGTCAATGCGGCCTTCTTCATATTCGGGGATTCCTTATTGGATGCCGGGAACAATGACTACCTGAACATTTCCATTAAGGCAAATCACTGGCCTTTTGGAGAGACCTTCTTCCACTATCCTACTGGGAGAGTCTGTGACGGAAGGATCCCCCCTGACTTCATAGGTGTGTGTATCACAGCAGTCAGGCTCTTCGCCCTCTTTTTGTTCGTTTGGCTGATGCTAGTTGAAAATATTTGTTCCACGATAGCTGAACATGCGGGGTTGCCTTTCATCAAGCCTTACCTGCAGCCCAATTTCACCGACTACACCGACGGGGCTAACTTCGCTTCTTCTGGGGCTGGTGTTCTCCGGCAAACTTCTCCTGATGTTGTGAGTATAAGGAGCTTTTCCCTTCCATTCATAATTGGCACGGTTTGCTCTGGTTTTTTGATCAGGTGTTCTTTATTACTCCTTTGTGTAGCTATACCTCGAGTTACAGGTAAGCTTCTTTGAGGAGGCTACCAAGCGGCTGAAGAGGCAAAAGGGAAATAACCATGCGCAGAAACTAATATCTGAAGCTGTTTATCACATTGGTATCGGTGGAGACGATTACATGTCGTTTGACAATGCATCCATGTACAGCAACACCACCATCTCCCCTGTTGAAAAGGAAGTCTTTGTCAGCTGGGTGATCGGCAACTTGACGATCTACATAAAGGTAAGGATCCGATCTTTATTTCACGTTTCTGCATTGTTATTGTGATGTTCAACTTCATTCCTGGTGCCATGGTTGTTCCAGAAAGTGCACGAGTTGGGCGGGAGGAAATTCTTTTTCCAGAACGTGGGGCCAATCGGATGCTTGCCATCGGTGAGGTATGACGCGGGTATCAACGGATGCTGGAAAGATGCTAATATACTAGCTCAGATGCATAACGTAGCTCTGTCGAGACTACTCCCAGAGCTCGAAAAGGAGATGGTCGGGTTCAAGTACGTACTCTTCGATTACTACACGATGCTGCTGGAAAGAATCTTCAACAACTCTGAATACGGTAAACACAAACGCTTTGTTCTGGAAGATATGTGCATATCTCAATCGACGCGCCGTAGTAATTGCAGAATTGGCAGGTTTCCAGGTAGGGAAGAGTGCATGCTGTGGGAGCGGAGCATACAACGGGAAGTTCTCGTGCGGGATCAAAGGAGAAGAATTCACGCTGTGTCCTGACCCCAATGTGTTTGTGTTCTTCGATTGTGCACACCCAACAGAAGCAGCAAACAAGCAGCTATCGTGGCTGATGTGGAACGGCGAGCCCCCGGTGACGAGGCCTTGGAACCTCAAGTCCCTATTCGAGGTACCATTAGATTAGCCTCTCTCGTCCTCATGCGCCCCAACGCCCAAAAATAAATATATATATCAATCGATCAAATAAAATTTGAGGTCGCCGAGACCATTCCGAATCAGCAACGTGAGATCAGAATACCAGAAGAGATATACTGCAAGTGGTGCAAGCGGCGGCTGCTGCTCGCGACGCCTTCCTACGTGATCAAGTATTCCATATATCGGAAGCCCGCTGCTCGAACGTTACCCTTTCGGATAGACTACCTTCCACGATGCTCGAAAGGGTGCTTCTTGAGGTTGGCAGTTTTGGCTCTACACCCGGTTCATTATTACCCGGACCCAAAAATGAGAGTAGGTAACCTCTGGGATGGCGATGCTCCCCTCCCCACAGGATCTATCGGACGGAGGAAGTCGGCCGACAGATCTCGTCACCGATGTGGAGTTGAGGTGGGAACCTCAGCAGCCTCCTCGTGTCCCTCTTCTCCTCAAGAATCATTCATCATCATCATCAAGCTTCAATCCTGTCTCTTATACACATCTAGATGTGTATAAGAGACAGACATCACACAGACCCGACCCGATTCGTGGGTAGATTGTTGATCGGGGTTTCGTGGACCAACCAGTCTATTTCCCGAATACTAACCCCCGAAAGAAAATTTCATACCAATTTAATCATTCCTTACCATAAACGATTCAAAATCAGCCATGAAATTCCGGGGAGGCAGTGGTCAATATTCCAAAAACTTATTTAAAACTACGAATCAAAAGAATTTGAATAAGCAGGGAAAGAGAGGAAAGAATGAGGAATACCAAAATAGTCGTGTAATTAATTTTGATTTTATTCAGGGAAAAAAAAGGGACACGGAGTCGTCTCCTCCTCCTTTCTTCGTAGGAAAATTCTAATAGCGATAATAAATGAAATGATAAGCAGGAGGAGAAGAAGAAGCAGCAGCCTCCTTCAGGAGCATCACGTGAATTTTTTTGCTTTGTTTTGTTTTCTTTCTTTCTTTCTTTCTTTCTTCTTCTCTTTTTTTTCCGTTGCGCCGCGTGAATCTGTTGCGGCTTTCGTACCCTCCCCCACCCTCCTTTCTCCCTTCTCAGCTTCCGCGGTTTTTTCTTCTCTCTCCCGTCAGCTTTGAGTGTCTGCGGCGGCCGCTGCTGCTTTGGTTGTTCATGGCGGAGGCCGAGCGACCGCGGATCGGTGATGAAGACGGCGTTGGCGTCGGGGGATACTTCCTTCAGAAGTTCAGGCTCTACGAGACTCGCTCGGTGAGTGAGTCCGACGACGGTTGAGGACTACCTCGGGGATTGAGGAGGATGCGCGTCTGCTTGATCTGTTTGATTATTTTCTGAGCCGGATCGGCTGCGGCTTGTGCTACATCGTCCCCCGCGGTTGACCCCGCTCGGATGAGTGAATTTTCTTTTATTTTTTTTTTCATTGGAGGTTCGTTTTTTTGTGTCTGAATGCACTGGAGATGGAGAGGATACGCTGATTCCAATTGTGCCTGGCCTTCTGTTTGGTCGTCTCGATGGAGTGATTCAGAGGGACTCACTGGAGCGAGTGCAGTCTGGATTTGGCATGAGAATCGCTGATCGTGATTAGATTGCTCTTGATTTTATTTGGATCCGGCATCTTTATTGGTCGACATGCGATTTGAGTCATCGAATGAAGCAACTCGATCTATTCACAGTGTGTTAGAGATATTTGGGCAGCAGAGCAGCTTGAAAGCAGTAATCTAATTGTTGATGGCTATGTCCTTCAGTTTTTCTAGTTCTGCCTGCCAATCCTATTTTTCCCTCCCCCTCCATACGATGTGGTTTTAACGTATTTCCCCATCAAAGGTTAAAGGGGTAGTGTTAATGTTGTCGATATGAAAGCTCCGAGGTGATGGCACTCCTTTCTCCTGTCCTATGTTTAATGCATCCGGTCATGTTGAAGATGAGTTTTGCTGGTGAAATTTATGCTTGGAAGTTGTAACTAATAAACAGGATGCATGTTCGTCCTGTGTCAAAATGAGCAGCATGATTTTGTTTGTGAGCATCGCATTGTTATGGACTGATATGTCGTTTATGTTGCAGAACTTCTATATGGTAGGAAGGGACAAAAACAAGGAATTCTGGAGGGTGCTAAAGATTGACCGAGTTGAATCTGTAGAGCTGAATATTCTTGAAGATCCAACCATTTACACGGAATATGAATGTTGTGACCTGCTGACACGTATACACGAAGGAAACAAGCCCACTGGAGGCCTCAAACTTGTCACTGCATGTTATGGAATTATTGGTATGTTTAACGTAACTATGTTTTCTTCTCCATTGATTTCACATTAATCTAATCTAGTTAACTTATGCCTTAGGTTTCATCAAGTTCTTGGGCCCCTATTACATGCTCATTATTACGAAGAGGAGAAAGATTGGAACAATTTGTGGCCATGCTGTATATTCTATCGCCAAGAGAGAGATGATTCAGATTCCGAATACTCATGCGAAGTCAAATATGGATTTCGTTAAGAATGAAAACAGGTTTTCTATTTTATCATGCATCTAAATGTAATTTTGGCTTAAGACAGTTGAGATTATAGGAGCTAAAAGGCTCAGCCCTCCCTGTATTTGCTGGGTGTCTTGGGGCGGACGGGGTCTTTTACTTTTTGGTTAAGTTTTGTTTAATTCTTAACTCTGAAGTATGTTGTCAATCCCTATGTTACTGCTTGAATGTAACTTGTATTGGACATATGGAATTTTTTGATCCGTGCGAGTTCAAGTGTTCAGAGCCCTGGGATTTTGGGCCTTACGAATATATGATAAATTTGAGAAATGCAACTTCCCAGAACTGACGTTTTTTTATTCATTTGCATTATTTGATGAGTTATACAGACACTTGCTCTGCTATATTCATCGCCAAAAATTTGCAGGGTGCCTCTGACGTTGCCCTTGAACATTTATTGGTGTTTAGGAGTGGAGGTATTGTTTGGTCGAGAAATAGTCCTAACAATTAACATTTAGCTTGCTTGTATTTGCAGTTGCAGATTTCCTTTTTTTTGTTATCTTATTTTTATCATATTCCTTAAGAATTAACATTCATTTTTCTCTTCACCTGCAGATACAAGAAACTGCTTTGTTCAGTTGATCTTACAAAGGACTTCTTTTTCAGCTACTCATACCATGTCATGCGTTGTCTTCAGAAAAACTTGTCTGTTAATGAGTCAGGGGAGATTCTTTACGAAACAATGTTTGTTTGGAATGAATACTTAACACGGGGAATCAGGAACTCCTTGAAGAATGCTTTGTGGACGGTTGCATTAGTTCATGGCTTCTTCAAGCAGGTATATGCATTGTCTCTTGTTTTAAGCTTTGCTGGGATTCACCTTGTCTTTTGTTGTTCGTCAAGATGATGTATAGTTTATTCAACGAATTTGGAGATGTACTGCTTATCCAATCAAGCAGATGCTTTATTTCACCGAACCGGGGTGAAGTCAATTGAAAGGACAATCTTGGCCCACACCTGAACAAGAAAGAAAAAAAGGAGTTTGAATTAATTGTCCTATTTTTTGTTTTCTTCATTTTCATATAAATATCGATGTATTGCTCAGGTGACTCTTTCAGCAATGGAGAGAGAATTCAAATTGACTTTAATTGCCAGGCGATCACGTCACTTCGCTGGCACCAGGTAATTACAATAGAGTCCGAATTACTACATTGTGGAAGCATGTTTCAACTTTGTCCGACAGCACACATGGTTGTTCTATCCTTGATTTTTAGATCCATGTTTACAAATCTCTGTAGAATATCAATTTGCTCCCTGTGTGCATCATATGATAATTGAAGATCACTCGCTCTGATCATGTAATAAACCCATGTTTGTTGCAGATACCTGAAAAGAGGTGTTAATGAAAAGGGTAGGGTAGCTAATGATGTTGAGACAGAGCAAATTGTCTTTGAAGAGGCACCTGAAGGATCTCCAAGTTATGTGACTTCGATTGTGCAACATCGGGGTTCAATACCTCTTTTCTGGTCCCAAGAAACATCAAAATTAAATATTAGACCTGACATAATCGGTAAGACTTGTGATCTATATCGTTTTTACCATTTGCTGCAGTATATGCATAAATACACATTCTTGTTTGTGCAGTCTCTCGGAAGGACACTGAATATGAAGCAACAAGGCTTCATTTCGAAAATTTGGTGAAGAGATATGGGAATCCAATAATTGTTCTTAACCTTATAAAGGTGTTTGTTTATTCTCACTGAAAATGCCTTGTTTTCATTTGCTTATCTTAGACTTCCTTGTGATTTTGTTTTGTTTTTCTTTCTTGTATTTCCTTACTCTGTCACAGACACGGGAAAAGAAGCCTCGAGAAACTATTTTGCGTGCAGAGTTTGCTAATGCTATCAGATTTATAAATAGAAGATTACCTCAAGATAGTCGTCTTCGGTTTGTGCATTGGGATATTAATAAGCATGCCAAGGGGTAATATTATTTTGATGCAGTAATGTTGCTTTCTCATGTGCTGTTGTAGATAAGAAGTTCCTCGGTTGTGTTTTGCAGAAAAGAAAACAGTGCCTTAATTGTCCTTTATAAAGTGGCCGAGTATGCCCTAAATTTAACAGGAATTTTCCATAGTCAAGTCGCAACGAATACGAAGTCCGAGGGTTCTTTAGTGTCATTCTACTTTGAGTACGTTTCTCCAATCACCCCCTCTCCTCCCAAACATTAGGTACACCATAGTTGCTTACTCTATAATTGTGATGCAGGAAAAGTGACAGCGGTGATAGTGGATCCTTGAATAACAACAGTGATGATGCTGATAGCTTTGAAACTGACATCAGTAGTAGTAGCAGCTACTCAAAATGGAAGATGCCGTTGTTTCAAAAGGGGGTTCTGAGGACCAATTGTATTGACTGCTTAGATCGCACAAATGTTGCGCAATATGCATATGGTCTGGTTGCTCTTGGAAGACAGCTACATGTCTTAGGACTTAGAGAATCTGAAGACATTGATTTCGATGATCCGCTGGCAGTAGATTTGATGGATGTTTATGAAGCAATGGGCGATACACTTGCTATGCAGTATGGAGGGTCTCCCGCACACAACAAGGTAAGTCATGCTTACCCTTTTCAGAACCCCAAAATTGGTCTCAGTTCCTGGAGGATATAATAGATATTGGTTTGATTAGAAGGTTGAATGGTATCCTTGAAGAGACAATAAAAAATGTGAGACGATATCTTCATCCTGTTTAGTTTGCCATTGGATGATTAATTGAACTTCAACTTAGACGTTGTTTGAATTTATCAGGATTCAACTAGTCTAACATGCTTTTTCTCTGATCATAACTAGATTTTTTCTGCAAGTAGAGGCCAGTGGAGTGCAGCAACGCAATCACAGGAGTTCTTCAGAACTCTGCAGCGATATTACAGCAATGCCTACATAGATGCCGAGAAGCAAGCTGCCATAAATGTGTATGAGAAGTAGCTTATTTAATTCATTATTGAATATGAAGATGAGGCCTATCCCCGAGCCCACGGTGAGGGGTGCCTCAATCATGATGCTTTCTGCATTATTTCTGCTTTGTGTGGTCAGGTTTCTCGGTTATTTTCAACCTCAACAAGAGAAGCCCGCTCTGTGGGAGTTGGATTCTGACCAGCATCCTGATGTTGGAAAGCGCTCTCAGAGGCAATCAGGGTAAGAGATGCGGACTATATAGATCTTATGGCAGCACGTCTTTCTGAATAATTCTCTTTTTGAGAACGGTCATCTTCAAGGTGGAGTTGACCCAAGAGAACCCACAATGAACTCATGGCAGATCTATGATACTATGTTCAATCAAATCCTTATAGGAGAGGTTGCTTGCATATCCCTTTTTCTCAATTTATACAATTTGAGAGTTTGCTCTGTTTGCTGTAGTTCATTTTTGAAGAGATCATTATCGGATGGTAATATTCTCTTGCAAGCGGATACCCCCCCAGGATGTAAACTTTTAGGTCGCCAATTGCTGGCATCTGAAGAGAACGGAGCTGTTTGTGATTGTCAGTCAGAATCACTACGAGACATCTCAGCCAGTGAAAGCAAAGTCTTTGATAGCAGGTTAGCTTCATCATCCCGCCACAAGTCTGAAACTGCCGCGATATTCACTCAAAACATTTGTGTACTTGTGTTTTCACTGTGATCAGACAAGTTGTGAATTTTGTGCTCTTTGTTTTGTCAAAAACAAAAAATGGCAGGCAGCGTGTTCACTTTGCTCAGGACCATGGGTTTGTAGAAGGCGATCATTTATGGGACGATGAAGAGCGTGGTGATGGGATTAACAGTTCCAACTTCCTTGATGTTGACTGGCTTTCTTCAGCAGGAAGTTCCTTTGTGGAGGATAACCAAGGAAGGTAGTTTTCAAACAGTCAGTGTCGCCCTCAAATAACTGTCACTTGCTATCAGCTTGTCGGTCCTTTCACTTAGCAAAGTCGAGGATACAGGCATAGAAGCATGAAATGACCCCTTCTTGCCTTTTTTTTCCTTGGCCGTAGGTCATCAACCATGAGCTGCATTAAGCTAGACAATAATAGCAACAGCAAGGTTCGTTCCCACTCCTGCTAGTACTCCTATTGAAGCTGTTTTTCTTTTTCCTTTACCTCTTTCATTCAATGCAAACATTTCTTACAGGCTCAAAGGGAAAGTGACACCTTAGTTGGATGCAAGAGTTCTATGGACGAGTTCTCCGAAGACTTCATTCGTTGGGTTATGGAAGGGGAGGTCTTATTCAGTTGAGCCTGGTCCTCGAGGAATGAGAGAGTATCTGCTAACCTTTGCCTAACCCATTGAACCCTGTCCGAAGGATTTGGGTGGATTAATTTACCTGGCCCGTCACGTCAAGGTCCTGTCCTCTGTACAGTGATGTAAGTATGACGGTAGATAGTCGCCGTTTCGTATCCTGTTGTGTGTATATAAGTCATCTTTTTGCAATATCGAGTCCTCAATTTACTGGATCCAAAGTAGCCCACTTTCTCCAGCCCTTTTTATCCTCTTGCAAAAAGATACACGGATCAATTGAGCAGGCGTTCAGAAACAAATGCGACAGGCATTCGTTTTGGTTACTGTTATCACGAGGAACAGAGCTACTTTTCTTTATATGGAAATTGAACATAACGGAAAGAGCCATGAGAACGAAAACTACTTGTAGCAGTATGAGAATTTGCCGTAAAGGAGCAGGAGACTGGTACAAGTAAAATTCTATGCTCACCACAGGAAAATCGAAAACTGTTCTCTTGCTGGCAGGAGAAACATGGAAGGTAGATAATTAACAAAATGAAGATTCCACCGGGGAAACACATGACAAAAAGCTTATTATGATCAATCCCATCCAGCGTCGGTGGAAGGAGCAGGCACTGCACCTGGAGGAGGAGCAGCGCCATCCCACCCATCAACGGCCACTGCACCTGCTGTAGATTGAATAACTAATATCAGGGAACAATTGCGGAAAAATTCTTTGGAACATTGGTGGTCCCTTCCGCTATTGATGAATATAGGGTGGAATTCAACGCAAATCTTTGTTAGAGAAGGATACCTGCTGCTTCATTCCAACCAGCACTTTGGATTGCGGCCATAGGAGGAGCGACGGCATCAGCTGCCCACTGTGCATCGGGGATTTGAGATGTCCACTGGTCGGCAGCCCCTGCTCCAGCAAAATCTGGAAGACCATAATCTGCAGTGGGAACAACCTCGTCCTCCTCTTGTTGCTTGGCCTCCTCCGGTTCTCTGTAAAAGAACAAGTCCACCTATACGCAACAAAATATACATGTTGTAATACAAGCAGGTTGACAGCTACACTGCACACGAAGTTGTGAACGGTAATAACTTCAAAGGCAGAATGAGTAGAATCATGTACATATAAGATAAGCATAGTTCGTACTCACCATCACATCCCACTTGTGGCCTGGTGGGATAGTACCACGCATTTGCAAGACCATCCTTGCGAGGAGCCAAAACAAACATCCAATGCTGTGCTTCCCCTTGTTATTGGCCGGGATACCAATATCAACATATCTCATGGGCGAGTCGGTGTCACAGAAAGCAATAGTTGGGATGTTACCAAGGGCAGATTCCTTGATAGGCTGAAAGAACACACAAACGTTATCATCCACATGAATAGCATCACCTGATTTAATAAAAAAAAGAACAGAATAAGACAACATGACAGGATCCTCACCTGATGATCAGTCCTAGGGTCAGTCAGAATAAGAAGTCGGGGCTCGCTGAAAGATGTCTGGAGCTGGTTGGTGAATGTACCCGGGGTGTGCCTGCCGGCAATTGCATGTGCACCCGTGTACTGAGCGAACTTCATGACAGCCCTCTGACCATAAGGTCTAGCAGACTGGACAATAATGTCCTGGGGATTCTCAATCGCAACAATGACCCTCGCAGCCAACTGAAGCTTCTCCCACGTCTTCCCAAGGTTGATGATGTAGATACCTGAGGTAACAGCAGGTCTTCAAATTAGAAAAAAAAAACAGACAAACTACTTGGAAGAATCAAATGAGGCACCAACAATAAGTTTCATTTTTTAGCAGCTAAATTTGCTGTCTAAACTAAAGTCAGCAACAATCCACATAGTAACACCAGTTAAAGTCCTCTCGCAAAAAGCGCCTAAGCAACGATGCTGTGAATTGTCAACTGAACAAAACCTACCCATGTACACCGTCACCACATCACATCCTATGAAAGAATTCAAACATTTCCTCCACAAACAAAAACCAGATCCGACCAACGAACACGAAGAAGATGAACGATCAATAAGGACACAAGACGCACCGTCTTGGCGACGCTTGAAGACATAGCGCTCCATCTGGAAGTCGCAGTTCTTGGTGCCGAGGTGGACCTCCGCCGCCAACATCATCTGGATGTCGGCCTCCTTCTGCGAGAGCTGCCTCGTCGGCGCCGCAGCGTGAGTCGCGTCCGTCGCCATCCTTCGACTACAACACCGAGCACCCGCTTCGCGAACTCTTCTCCTCCGATGCGACGGTACTTCAACGGTAATAGGCGGCGACAAACCCTGGAGCCGCGCGCGCGCGGTCGCCCTTTTATAACAAGGAGCGGCAGAAAACCCTAACTAGGTCGATTCAAGGCCCATTAACGACGTCTCCCTGACCAAAAAAAAACGTCTCTTAGGCCGGTCCCAACAGAATACCTGCAAGGTTGGGCGTAGACGTGATGTACTTGGGCCTGCGGAACCTCTGGCCCATCAAGGCCCAGCCCATATTGGAAGGGCTATAGAGCTTCTAATTATTGGAGGGGGGTGATAGATAGAAATCTTTTTTTATATAAATAATAGGTAAAATATACTATAATATCATAAACTATGCTCAAACTTTCTGTTTTGTCAAAATCTTTTTTGGCTATACGATATTATCACTATCTTTAGTGTTGTAATTTTTTTTGTCAAATCTTGAATTTTACTCTGAGGAAACCAAACAAAGCCTTAATACTGTCTAACAGTTATCCTATAATAGTTGACTTTTAACCTCTCATTGCATCGTTTTGCAATCCAGTTTATGCGTAGTAGTAACCTCACAATAAATCCATCATTCGTTCTTCATCGATTTTACAGATTCTTAACAGCATCAATAACTAGAGTCCAACTTCGACTTCCAAATTACTTAATTTAACTATTAAAATTATATAATAAATAACACATGAAATTGTTTAATATTATTATCCATTTTTTCACTTTTTTTAGTCAATAATTGACATTTAAAGATTAGGACCTGTTTGGTTTTGTAATAATAAAATCCAAGATTGGCCACAAAAAATTACAACATTAAAGATAGTGATAATATCGTATAGCCAAAAAAGATTTAGACAAAATAGAAAGTTTGAGCATAGTTTATGATATTATCGTATATTTTGCCTAAATAATAATGTATAAAGAAAATAAAGGCATACCTTAAAAAAAAAAACATATCAGCACTGCTACTACACCAACAATACATAACTATGCACTCCATCATAAGTAATAAACGCAGGCCCCTAACATCCGGGCAAAAGGTAATCGCAGTTGAAATGTGGCTCTAACCGACGAGAACAGCAACTGAGTATTAACAAATCATTTCTGCGGAAAGTTAATCGCAACAACCTGACCGAGTGTATACGACCAAACCTCCCCTGAATAGTTGCATGTGAAGAAGAGGTGATCTAACCACTCTTGCTTCGAATCACAAAGAGCACACGTAAACGGTGACGAAACGCCAAGTCTAAAGAGCATGTCGAAATGTACAACATGCCCTGAACAACTAATCACAACATGAACAAGAACCACGACAACATGCTTTTGGACCAGACAAAGGAACAACCCTGCAATCGCTACAGATATGTCTTCATACAAATGCAATGGTAAAATCTACCATGACGTAAAGACCAGATAACCCAATCAGAAGTACATGACAATGAATAACAAGTGACTGACAGAAGGCCGCGCAATTTGTCAGAGCACACTTGTCTATACCAATGAATCTGGAACACTTCCCTCAATAGCTCCACAAATTTGGATCAATAAAGAAATCAGCCACAAAGACTGTAGAAGGGATCCTAGATCGCTTGATCTCCTCATGTCCAAATACTTCCATCAAAGGACCTAACGGGGACCACAAATCGAACCAGAAGGAATTCATGTTGTCATCCCCCATGCATCATGAGATGAGCCGATGAACAAACCGCCTCAACGTCAACCTTTGTCTCAGAGTAGGTTCACCACGAAACTTCTAGATATAAAAAAAAATTAAACACTAAACCTTAAATCTCCAATTTTCCAGTTTCTTTCTCTAACGAAGAGCATCTCTATATAAAGATTTAGGGGCATAATTTTGACTGGTCGACACCGAGGGCGTGCGGTCTCTATTCGGAGTGGGTAAGGTATCATTGGAATTTTCTTTTGGAGAGCTAATGACATATTGCGAGTTTTCATCGGCTCACGGAGTGGGTGTTCGAAGTTTCGGTTTTTCTGGGTGACGATTTTTGGTTCGTCCGAACCTTTGATCGGAGATTCTGAAGCAGTCCGAACTCGTATTGGGACATACAATATATTGTCGAACTCGTCTTTTCAATGCTTTTCCGGTGATATACTGTGAGTTAGTGGTGGAGCAACGTGGTAGATGATATCTGTAGTTAAAGGTGCGGCGAATACCCGATCATCGGCCAGACTTTGACTGCAGATCTCGGGCTGAATAAGCCTTCAATTGAGGCACGATTTCCTGCATCACGATCCTCGTCTTGTGAGATTTCTTTTGACATATTGTGAGTCACGATTGGAGTACCGAAGAGGCTGCAGGAGGCATCGGAAGTCAAAGATGGCGGAGGAAAGGAAGGGGAAGCGGTTAGTGTTTTCATATTGTCAAGTCAGCGCCACATCATCAGCCACTTCATCTCTACGTCATCATCACGTCAACAGGCCAGCCCAATTACGTTGACCGGCATTGAGTGGCCAACAACCGGGCCCATTTTAAGCCCAAGCCCCGGCCCATTGGCGGGCTTACTCCGGGCCCACTCTCCGGCCCTCCCTCCTGATGACGTTGACATTGTCAGGTGAATTGACATTTATATACTGACGTGGGCTGATTGGACTTTGACGTGGCTGGATTGCTGACGTGGCAACGACGTGGCTGTCCCTAGCCGCCGCGGCCCTCGAATTCCGACGCCTCCTATTGCGTTTTCGGTGCTTCAATCAGAACCCGCGATATGTCAAGAGAAAGCTCTCGATACGAGGATCATGATGGAGAAACCGCGCCTCGATTGGAGGCCAACTAAATAAAAATTGCCATATGGAATTAAAATAATTTACGATCGATGGAATAAAAATGAAATCAAGCTAGCAGTCTCCATTTCATATCTATTTCGAATGGAACGGAGAGGATTCGGATCTTTTTTACACCAACCCTCCTTGTTCATACTGTCACTAAGTTTGGTCATTTCAATTCAAAGATCTTTTTTTTTTTCATCCATCCCCAAAAAAACAATTACTAAACTTAACTTCAGTGTTTTCTATTTCTACTTCTCTTTTTTATATATTAAAACAACCAAAATTAATATGCAGTCTAATAATGGGTTTCCAAAAAACAAAAGAGAGCAAGAATCATCCATTTAGTAAATAATTCATCCCAATTCTTGGTCCTCTATATTAAACCCCCCCAACCCCCCCCCTCCTTGCTCTCGTTTCTTTTAGGTCGTCTCCCTTCTCCTCCCCAACACCCAATCTTCTCCCATATCTCTTCGTAACAGTCGGCCCCCCCTCAATCACACGGCCTCGACATCTTGATCGGGTTGTTACCTTTAAAGAGATCATCGGATTAACCCCCCCGGTTGAATTTTTTCTTATCTTCTTTTTCTTACTTGATTCTTTGGGGGGGTAAAAATATTATGGGTTTCCTTCACAAGCTATGGGACGAGACGCTCGCCGGACCGGCCCCCGAGTCGGGCCTCGGCAAGCTCCGCAAGTACGACTCCTTCTCCGGGTCACGATCCCACTCCTCCCCCTCTGACATCGTCCCCCCCGTAACTAGGAGCATAACCGTCCTGAAGAATGCTCCTAACTTTACCAACCTGACTATCGACCCAGGATCCGTTCCTGACTCCCCGGTCGGATCCAGCGGCCCTGGAACCCCGAACACGCGTACGCAAACCTCCCCTTCTTTCTTCCTCCTCTTGGTAACCTAAAAAGGGTTTCATCGCAGTGTTCTAAATTCCCTCGGGGGGGACGTTCGTTGTGTATCTGCATGGCAGCGGGCACGCCAGATGGAAATGGGAAAATCAAGAAGTTCGCGAGGAAGAAACCATCGACCGGATCCCGATCGGTCGACGTGATGAGTTCCCTGGATCGTTGAAGATGAAGGGAAGCTCTCTCTCTCTCTCTCTATATGTTCCATCTTTTGGTGGGGAATAAATTTGTGTGAATGTGTGTGAGATAGATGATATTATGTTTCTGTAAATATGAATTAGTTAATAATGTAGGGTCCCCCACTTGGACCGTGATTATGTTTTGGGAGGTGATTAGCCTGTGTTTTGGTCTTCCTCATGGCTTTGTATTGTTTTTGCTATCAGTGTGTCTCTAAACGGTAAACCCTACCTCCTTATTATCGACGTCATTCCTTCATGGGCCAATTTCTGCGGCCCGCGTTCTATTATTGGGCCGAATTCAGGCCCGGGTTATTTTAATAGTCGGGCCCATGATAATGGGGAAAGGGGGTGTACGTATTTTATCGGCACATTGTTTGGTCCGAGTAAAGAAATAGAATCACACAAAAGTATAAATGATGTATTCGGAATGCTTCCGCCAGTCACGTATGATCTTTTAAAATGCGAGAGTCAAATGTTTTTGTGCTGCTAAAAGGACTTTAATTCCCAAGAAGAAAACGGTTACTTTATTTTTGAATATTTTCTCGGCTCCATTGTCATATTTTTTCCTTTGCAAGTAAAATTGGGTTTATTACTAATATCTTAGTCATAAAATAAAATAAAATAAAATTTAGGCTACCTCCCAAAATGTCATAAATAAAAGTGTTAGGGGGGGGGGTGGGGGGGGTGGTACGCCCCATGTCAGTGAAGCATCTAATTGGTTTTTTATTATCATTTATCACCAGAATGTATCATATATTATTATTCCCGTACAAGAATTACTCGCTCTTATGATCCAAACTTAAAAAAATAACATTCGGATCGAGTGGACTAGTAAGTGATGGGCACGCACGACGGGACAGGAGGAACAGGGAGACAAAGCACAAACTGATCGCTAATTTAAAGGGAGGAATGTTTTAAATATTGTTGTGTTTAAAAAAAGAATTCATAAAATATATTTTTAGCATTAAGTTCGTCGTGTTTCATCGAATTCCTTTGATTTAAATTTTATATGATACTGAATTTTTGTCCTGGCCGACGTACCTTAATTTAAATGGGGGGAGAAGTCGGTGGATCCGGGAATTCAGAGAATGGGATTTTTTTTTACTGATCTACTAAACCCACATCCTCCACGCCGTTTTTTTTCTTTATTTTCATTTGTCCGAACTCCGACAAACGACCCGGAGACAGGGAGAGAGAGAGACAGGAACTAGCGAAGACTTAAAGCTCTCGGCTCTTTCTCTCTGTCTATCTACTGTAACCCATTACACATTCCACGCCCGAAATCTGCGAATTCTTAAACCGAGGAAAAGGAAAAGGAATGGCCGGGGGATAGAACCCTGAGAAAGAGGGTGAGGGTGAGGCTCTCGCGCCTGTCCCCATATTCGAATATCGAAAGCGACTGCACGGTTGGTTGTTGGGACTGCAGCAGCAGCAGCATCCTGTGGTCGAGGGGAACTCTCATTTCGTGACCAAAAGTTGGCTCATTTCTGACGGGCGAGGTGGAATCCGAGAGAACCCAACCCTGGTGCCTTTCTCGATAATGTTCGTGCATTTTTAGGGGGACCCGTGATGGGCGTGTCGTTGTGGGTGGTGTTGTTTTTGCTGACAAATCTGGGTGACGAGTTGTTGCTATTGCAGATTCGAGGGAATGTGTGATGGGCTGTCTCTTATACACATCTAGATGTGTATAAGAGATCAGATCTGGGGCGCATCTGAATTTCGGGTTCGTGAGCTCTGGCAGGGCTAATTGGATCAATCCCGATATTGGGTTTGCTTGTGTAGGCAGGGCTAATTGGGATGGGGAAATTTTGAAATAAGTACAGTGGCCAATGCCGAGAATGATGAAGCCAGACTGTCCGATTGACTATGCAGCATTTCAACTATCGCCAAGGCGTTCTCGGTGAGAATCACTGTGAACAACGCATTTTGCATGTATTTGTCTACACGTGGTTTCTCAATTCGTCATGTTATTGTTGTGGTGCAGATGTGAACTGGTTATATCAAGCAATGGGAATACTGAGAAGCTTGCCTCAGGATTAACAAAGCCGTTTGTCGATCAGCTCAAAGTTGTTGAGGAACAGTTTGCAAGAATGGTGCAATACATTAAGCTTGAAGTCAGGAAAGGCAAACACAGGGAGACATGGTTCACAAGGGGAACTCTGGAGAGGTATTCACTATGTCCACTTCTCATCCAGATGATTAAAGAGGAAATCATTTATCTACGTAGGAAAGTTATCTTAACAGAATTGGGTTCTGGCAAATTTACGGTGCTTTCAGGTTTATCAGATTTGTTAGTACACCAGAAATTTTGGAACTTCCTAGTAGTTTTGATGCCGAAATGTCTCAACTCGAGGCAGCCCGAAAAATTTATTTGCAGGTACTTTGTCTGGCAACCCCCAAGAACACTTGTATATTCTTTGTAAAAATAAGACCATTTTCTTGTAAGTTAAAAGTACAGAACATCAAATCTTTTCTAGTTAATTTGGGAAAAAGAAGATGAGTTATACAAATCTCGCTGACATTGGGAATATGCTTATTATAGGGACAAGAATCTCAGCATTCTGTTTCCTCAGGTTAGTCAGCAACTTCTTCAGTTTATTTGTTACTGTAAACTATCAATATTTGGTTTTAGCTTATGGAATCTACTGATGTAACCCGGCATGCTGTGAACTTCATGTGTATAAGGGAACTGTTGTTATGGAGGATCTGGTTTTTGATACATTTATCATTAGTTTCTTGCAATTACGTAAGACTGTGTTCCACAATCCTGAACCACTTCTCCGTGATATGGTGGGATGTGATGCTCAATTGTTACTTTCCATGATTGACTTAAAGAGGCAAAAAAAATGTCTCTGTCACACATTTCTGGATAGAGTTTGGCATGCTTGTAAAATTAGCCTTCACACAATATTAAAGAGCGCGGTGGTTAACTATAGCTGGAAAGAAATAGGTCAATAATTTACAGAATTTTGTTGCATCTTTGATGACAGAGATTCTCTACGAAATGAAATTGTTTACCTCATTTTCCAATGTCATTGGATTCTGTTACCACAGTCTCATTGCTTATGAATTTTGGGAACAACTGGAAACAAATGCTACTTGCCTTACCCATGGCTGTTGTAAAAGCATGGGGGTAACTTTACTGTCTAGAAAGATGATTATTCATCGAGCTAATTTGTGGAGATGCCTCTCGTCACGTGAATTTTCCAGGTGAAGGTGAAGCTGGGATTGCTCTGGCAGCTGATACAACGAAGTAAACATCCCTTGACCTTTCTGTTTGAGCCCTCTGTATTTTAAAAATATTCTGCTATAGAATCTTATTGCAATCACTGTAGCTTTAACTGTCCTCTGCTGCCATGATTTGTCATTTGATCATTGTGTTGGTTGCAAGCTAATTAAGTCTGGAATTCTCTGTTCTTTCAGGAAAGAACTTCTTCGGGCTATTGATATACGGCTAGCTACTGTTCAGAAGCAGTTGACTGCTGCTTGTGCTCGAGCTATTACGGATGGATTTCATCTGGACAGTGTATCAGAACTATTGCTTTTTGCAGACTGCTTTGGAGCTGTTCGCCTAAAGTGAGTCTGATACGATGAAACTTATTACACATCGCCTGTTTTCTACTTATATCGATCAGTGTAAATTAGCTAATCTTGTGGCATTACATTTTTTATGCTTATTAGAATTATTCTTTGTTCATGTAGGATTTACCAACTTTGTTATTTAATCTGGTATTTGTTCCTGCAGTGAGGCTTGCACAAAGTTCCTTTCATTATGCCAGAGAAGACCAGAACTACTTCCCATGTCCAGGAAAATCCCCGAAGAAACAGTTCGCTCCTCGTGTGAATCAGACATGTCCCTCGATGATCTTGCAGAAGATTTGTCTATTCCTGTGAAAAATCAACCAGTTAATCAAAGCCGCATTTCAACATATCAAGAATGTTGTTATGAGAAGAACGAAGTCCATCCAGACCAGACAAAGACCTCCACTTCCAATCAACCCGAATCATCATCATCATTTGTCACTGAGAGAAAGAACGGTAAGTGGGGAACAGAAGATAATAACAAGAAAGTCCCACAATCAGACTCAGAGCCAATCCAGACTAGCCAGCCAACTAGGCGCCTTAGTGTCCAGGACCGTATTAGTCTCTTTGAAAGCAAACAGAAGGAGAACTTTGGTAGTGGCAGCGGCAGCACCAGCAAACCTGTGTTAGGCAAGTCTGTGGAGCTGAGAAGGCTGCCCTCCGATGTATCAACTGCTCCATTGGCTCCATCGGCTGTTGAGAAGGCTGTCTTGAGAAGATGGAGTGGCACGAGTGATATGAGCATTGACTTGATTGCTGACAAAGACTATGGTGATAGTCCTCTATGTACGCCCTCTTCTACTTCTGTTTCTCAGGTGGAAAGTCATGATGCCGCTACTTTATTGGAGGACAGGAATCTAAAAGGACAGCATGGTGGTGTCGGTTCTCCAAAATTTGATGGTAATATTTTCAAGACTAAAATTGTTGGTACTGTAAAGGAGGAAAGGTCATTGACCAGCGTCCACGTGCCCAGCAAAGAGGAAGAGCCTGCTGTGAAAGAGCGCATCCCTGTGCAGGATTCATCAAGTTCACTAGCAAGGTCCTCTGTTGGAGAACAGCAAACCGGCTATGAAGAGGACTCTGACAGGAATGCCGGATTTCTTTCAGGATCTGGAGGTGGCAATACCAAACAGGAAGTGGATTCTGAAGCTCTGTTAGTGGTCTCTGCTCAGGAAAATGGTGTGGTTGGTTTTCGGAACCAAGCTGCTTCTTCTAATGCGCTTAACAGCATAAGCAGCAGTGGCCATTTTTCTCATAAAGGTGATACGGGAATAACAATAGATAATGATCGTCCAAAGGACCCTCGAACAAGTCAATTCCAAATTAGGGGAGTACATGGACATTCAAAATCCTTTTCTGGTCAATCAGAAGTTTTCTCTGGAATGAAACAGAAAGACACTCTAGATAAAGTAAATAGTGGGGATAACATTGCCAGACAGAACAGAGGCAAATCCTTCATCAGAGAATCTGAAGAAGCATCTCGGGACATAGGGGGCATTGAGAAGGTACAAATGGGTGCAAAGGAGTTATCTGTCCTGAATATGAAGTCTCCAAGGCCTTCAAATGCCGGCAGCAAAACCATTCTTTCTAGTAAAAGGATTTCTCAAAGTCAGGAGACTTTGGTTCCCACTTCCTCACAATCTGAGCAGCTTCAGAGGGCAAGGCAATCCAAGGGGAACCAGGAGCTCAATGACGAGCTTAAGATGAAGGCTAATAAACTGGAAAAGCTATTTGCAGAGCACAAGTTGCGGGTTCCCAATGATCAGTCTAGTTCTGCTCGGAGAAATAAGGTGGCTGATTTGCAGAAGGAATCGTTGGGAAGTTCACAAATAAGAAAAGTGCCATCAACAGAGGCAGCTCTTGGTTCATCACCAGAGAAAAAGACGGTGCCCGAAGCAAGAGTACAGGCAAGTAGTGCATCTAGCTTCCGAACTCCTCCCACAAAGTTTGCAGATTCTGAGGACATGAGTGGTAGACTCAGGAGAAATTTCTCCGATCTTAGTTATTTGGATGAATCTAGAGGAAAATTCTACGAGAAGTACACGAAAAGAAGAGATGCAAAGCTGAGGGAAGAGTGGGGATCAAAAAGGGCAGAGAAAGAAGCCAAACTAAAAGCCATGCACGACAGGCTCGAACAGAGTACAGCTGAGATGAAGGCCAAGTTTTCAGGATCAGCAGATCGACAAGATCCATCTTATGCTTCTGGTCACCACACGGAAAGGGTAACATCTTTCAATGGGAGGTCAAATGTGAGGGAACAGATAGTCAACTTAAGGAAATAATTACTGTTGCTTTATATATGGATTATTTCCTGTGCGAAGGAAGGCTGAGATTTGATGAATCTAGATGGACTGACTGCAGTGAGGTTTTCTTTCTGGCATCATCAAAAGGATCTAAATTGAAGTGAGGAGAAGGAAACTGGCATGTTTTCTAACAGGATCCTCTAGATTATTTGTTTAAGGAGTTGCATGGAATGGATTTGGCTTCCAGAAGCATGAAAGGGAAGAATGTGAAGAAACTGGGAAACAGTGGGAACTGACGGAGCCTAAAGAAGGAAGCTCAAAGCGGAAGATTGTTCTGAAAGAAGAGAAAGCGATTGTTTTGTCCAGATACATGCAGGGCATTGTGCCGTTGAACAAATCCTGTGAGATGGAACCAAATGGAGAGAAGGCAAGTGAGAATGACAACATGCCCTGAGTCAATACAATGGCGCCTTGACAGGCTAACAGCTTGGAGACAGATGAACCCAAGAAGAGAACACGGCCGCCAGATCAAGGAAGGACTGTGAAAACCTGTCAAAACCTGCAAAGTCTAACACAAGCATTATGGACACTAATGTGAATGAAAAGCTGGAATGGGCGAAAGGGGACGGTATCGGAGGGATGGAAGAGTTGATTGATGCCCTCCTGATGGAAATTCCTCGAGGGAGTGTTGGACTTGGGTTTCAGGGGAACAATGGCAAGAGAGCCGCGAGGGGAGATTCCATCATCCGCAGACGGACGGTGCCGAACAACCACATCGTGATCACGATGGTTGGACGTGTTTGAGGGGAAATGTAAATACGACGACAGGATGGCAAGGGAGTGGCTGCAACAGTTGACCGGCTAAACCAAAGGTGTATTGTGTATTGGTCTCTCTTAGTTCGCATGGAGTCGGCCGTTACGGCCTTGGAGAACTGAGCCGACTGCGTTTGATTCCGGTGAACGGACGTTTTCCTCCGTTTGCCTTGGCCTACACTCGTAATTAACTTATCAGTTTTGTTATAAAATTTATTGGCGGATTCGTTTTTTGAAAAATCGAATTTCATTTTAAAGTTTTAAATATTTATAATTTTTCTTAAAACTAAATCGGTGGTAAATATTAAGAAATTTTAAAAATAAAAACATTTTTTCTTAAATTAATTCACGAACCAAAAGTTATTAATCTCCTACCTGCATTTCTTTCGTCTAAGCAGTTCGGTTGAAGTTTACGGTTCGAAATTATGCGGCCTTCGAAACAAATAAGCCAAATCTCAGAAAGAACCCCTATTTTAGCCCCGTCTCTCTCCCTCTCTGTCTCACTATCTCGCAATCATCTCTCGACTACGACGATCTCCGTCTCTCTAGAACGAGTTGCACATTTCTTGCCAAATTCTGGCCATCCGATCGCCGGATCCCGTCCACCGCCGTATGCAGCCGCAGGTAAATCCCCGCTTCCCCCGTGCAGCCCCCTCCGATCAGCGAAACCATCGGCTTTACTTCGGGAGGCAATTCAGTCTTTTGTTGACTCGTTCATGCATGCATTCCTCCGCCGTAAACGCGCCATCGATCCGATTTGATTTCCTTTCATTCGCCGAGCAATTGGAAGATTTTCCTCTGTAGACCGGTCGTGATTGTTTTGGTGGTGTTGCGTTGTTGTCTTTTGGTGGATCTGAGGTTTTTATTTGGCGCTGATGTGTTCTTTGTTTTTTTTGTGATTTGTCTTCTCGATAGTGAGGCTGCGGTGATAGATTTAGGATGGTGAAGCTTACTATGATTGCGCGTGTGACGGACGGGCTTCCATTGGCGGAGGGACTAGACGACGGCCGGGATTTGAATGATGCTGAGTATTACAAGCAGCAGGTCAAGGCGTTATTCAAGAACTTGTCCAGAGGCCAGAACGTAGCATCAAGGATGTCTGTTGAGACTGGACCATACATATTCCAGTATCCTATGAATTTTGTGCAACCTTTGGCGTGAATTGTCTCTTCTTTTGTGTGGTCTATATTTGTGAAATATGACCGTGCCATATATAATTTGCATAGTGGATAGTAGCAAGCCCGCATTAATCAGTTATCACATCATTCATCATACTGCTTATTTAAGTCTTTTCGTGAAAGAGTAGCTACAGGATCCTAGTTTTGGAATGACTGCTTTCTAGGCTTGCCAATCACAGCAGCAAGTTCAGTTCACATACATTAATGTGGGAAGTGCTTGTTGTAGACCACTTGTGGCCAATGCATGAAGACCACTTGAATTCCATTGGCCTTTACTTGAATATTTGTGAAAATGAGATGTCAGCATGATGCTGTTTGACATAAATATGCACAACAATGATTTAGTTTGTTTAATAGTTAATTTTTTTATCACAAGGGATAGGGTTCCTTAATTTTTGTTTTCAAAATGTTATTATGTGGGGCTTTTGTTTTCCAAGGACATCTAAATCTGCAATGCCCTGCCATATCCTGTTAACTTGACTTGAGAGATCAGTTACATCATTGAAGGGCGTGTTTGTTATTTGACAATGTGCGATCGTGCATATCCAAAAAAGCTTGCTTTCCAGTACCTTGAAGATCTGAAGAACGAATTTGAGCGGGTTAATGGAGCTCAAATCGAAACGGCAGCTAGACCTTATGCATTCATTAAATTCGGTATGTATAAAGTGTCATCCCTGAATGACTTTTATGCAATATTTCTCGTTGTTTTCTTGTCTTGATAGGTTTCCTTTTATTATTTATTGTGTAAAAGATACCTTTATTCAGAAGACAAAGAAATTGTATCAAGATACCCGAACACAAAGAAACATTACAAAGCTGAACGACGAGCTCTTTGAAGTTCACCAGATTATGACTCGGAATGTTCAGGAAGTTCTTGGTGTTGGGGAGAAGTTGGACCGTAAGATATCTATGATTTTACTTTCTATTAGTGCTTTGTCGTTTTCTTATTCATATTTCTCTTGAATGGTTAGAAGATGCAATAATGATTCTTGCTGTATTTTATCTTGCCATACTAATTCTGGAATCTGATAGTCCTACTTACTTAGGGATGTAAGTGAAGATATTAACAGATTTTAACCTGGTAGGACAACATGCTTCTGAACTAGAGTGGAAGGGGGCACTTTAAACATTTTCTGTTCGATGCTCCCAGAAGATATTCTGTGGCAGGTGTACATGTTGCTACCTATCAAAAATAAATATCTGCTAGTCACCTTATTCTGTTGGCATTAGATTGGCATGTAGTCATCTTCTATCCTTTTTTCATGAAGTAAAATTTATTCCATCCCACAAGTATGATTCTGTGGCTTATACTTTCTTGCTGCTATGAGGCCACTTTGTTTTAGTAGTCTTTCTTGTTTTCACTAGTAGCTGTGTGTGATTTTATTTCATAGATTTGGAGATCTTGTCTACTCAATGAACATTCATATGCTGAATTAACCTTTATGCTTCAAATCTTACAGAGGTCAGTGAAATGTCTAATCGGTTATCATCAGAGACACGTGTTTATGCTGACAAGGCAAGAGATTTGAATCGTCAGGTACATTGTGGTTCTCTCACAAATGCTCTATGATCCCTTTGCTTGTTCTGCTGCGTTCTTTTAAATGATTAGGTCTCCCTGCCAATTTTTTTTTAAGATATTTGTATTTACGTACAAAGCTCGGCGGGGTCCGAACCTTTACTTCAAATATGTTCCGGTCATCCCACCCTACTGGAATGGTTTTTGATTTCATGTGGAATTGTAAATGATGCGAATCTGGGGGATTGCAGGCATTGATTCGAAAGTGGGCTCCAGTTGCAGTCGTATTAGGGGTCGTGTTTCTTCTCTTTTGGGTCAAGTCCAAGATATGGTAACGCAACACAATCGATCAGCTCATTGCACTGCCCCTCTGCGGTTGGGGATACGGGGTTGCCACAGAGTCCGATATCCAGACTTAGCTGGAAATGGGTCCTGGAATTCACATGGAAAGCGGACAATATTAAGTAGTTAAAGAAGAGTCCAGACAATTGCATTTTGTGATAGGATGAGGTATGAACCTGCCATTCAGTGTGGTGAATAGCGAAGAAACCTTTTTTGTAATATCAGGATGATGATCAAATTGAATCGTAGCTTATAGACAGTACCTCTTTGCTGCGTTCTTTTTTTTTACAGGTATTGGGGAAGGAAAATGGGACGCAAACGTTATAAAAGTTCGAGAGATTTATTATGTGCGTCTAGAGAGAAAATAGATGAATGATAAGAGCGAAAAATTTTGAAATGTTGGCCCGTATTTTAGAAAGCCCGGGCCCATGTTGGGTAAATATAAAATCCTCCCGAGTTCAAAAATTTTAGTGACCGTTTCGAACCCTCGGAAAAATAGCAGGAGATTCTGCAACGCTGTTCGCGGAGCTAGTGTTCTGGCAGTCCTTCCAATGGCAACGAAAGAGAACGAATCAATCGACGAGTGGCGTTGGCAAGGCAACGACCTTCATGGAGACGGGGATTGTGTGGACGATGAGTGGAGTTGCACGGACTCGGAGGATTACTCTTGTTCCGAAATGGATTCGGACGACGATCCGAGTTACGATCCCTCCGAGGAGGCCGGCACTCGGTTTTACGCACACTTGAACGGCAATGTCTCAATGTCGGTGTAAATTGTGATCCCTAATGTTTTTATTACTAGCCGTGGAAACGTTGATAGTTGATTTTGACATGGCGTTCGGATTCCGGGGAGGCTGATTCGTGATGTAATTACCAGGGGCGGCCAGAAACCAGATAATATTGACTCGGTCAGGGAAATCGCGGAAGGTGCGGTGTATATCGGTGGCAAGATGATTATTTCGTGTTCATGGTCCATTGTTAGTATAGTTTCTGCTTTGAATGCAAGTAAGCTGTTTTTTATTTCTGCAACTCTATAATGCTGGTTTCATTCTGTTGCAGCGGCACAGCTAGGGAAACTCAAAGTGGAAGAGTGTAAGGATTACTTGAGGAGAAACGGGCTGAGGCTAACTGGCAATAAGGAGACGCTGGTTCAGCGCATAAGGGAACATTATGAGTAATTGCACACTTCTCGGTTGTATACTACGTTTGAGGTTGACTTGTTCAGGCTTTGTCAGGGTGAAGTCGAGTTGTGTTTTGCAGAATGAGGTCTGGCGAAGGAGAGAGGAAGTATCCAACACATAGCTTTGTGATAGATTGCAAAGGTATGCGTAAGCATTGGCGAGGATTTTCAGCTGGTAGAACTGGTTTCCAGCTGAAGTAGAAGACCTGAGTGTGATGGTGATAACTACTAGAGTCAATTTTAGTCCTTTAACATTTACGGAAATTGATAACCTGATATATGTTTGACTTGTGGGCTAGAATAAGAAGGCAATAGTGATGCTTACTTGATGATCCTTATGATAGTTGAATTTCTTCTGAAAATTAGTCTGTCGAATTCTCGTAAATCCTTTAGAATTTTTCTCATCGTATCGATATATGATGACGCTGCTGCAGGGGATGCATGCACAGGGGATGTTGTCATGTTCGAGCAGAATGTATACCACAAGTATGGGATCGTGTTAAAATTCATTTCATTTATCAGCCATGGTGGATGACTTTCCTATGGAATATTTTATTATTTGGGGCAATTAGAGAGTTCATTCTGCTTCTTCTGGCTTATTTTCTCAATTCACTTAGTCTGCAATGCCGCATCCATGGCAGATATAGCATCGTCTCAGGGAGTGCCACTGATCGTCCTTGTGCCAAGAGAGTTATCGTAGGTCGGATTGTGAAGGAAAGTTACGGTGCTTGTATGCAACAGCACACTTTTACTGTGAGTTCTCCATTCATAACAATGAGAATTATCTTAATGGCTAGGGAATGAAGAAAAGGTGATCTAAATGTTTTCAATTTAACAACCGATAATTTGAGTCCAGATATTAAAAGTTCATGTTGCTATACGCCCTTCAAGTTAAATTACTTTTGTCTTGACTTAGATCGAAGTGCTTTGGAACAAAGGAGATAAGCCATTCCCTCCCCTTCGTCCTGTTCTAATTAAAGGACGAAACCTTTATCGGTTCAGGACCTTGAGACAGGTTTGATCGAATCAAGCCGTATAGACAATTTGATGCAAAAAGGTCATCTTGTCGATTTCACCTGCTGTAGAGATGGGAGGATGAAGAAAAGAGGCAAAGGTGTCTGATGGAGAAGCACTCGAGAGGCGATGTAGCAAGGTCAGACAGACAAGCTCGAATACAAGAGAAGAGAAGAAAGAATAGGGTGAGAGCAGACAGGTGCCATGTCTTCCCTTTACTTCTGATCAAGTATTACGCCTTATTTGTAATTTGATTATTTTTAGCGAGTGAGTCCGTTTTTTAGCTTTTTGGCAAAAGATTTCTACGCAATAACACCATCTGGCAATGTTAAAAATGTGCAGGATGCCCAAAACTAGTCAAGCAACGACAGCAGCCGGAAAGAAGGGTAAACATCCACGTTTGGCCGTTTCGGGATCCAATTTAGGAGAAGCGCCTGGGCCAAACCTGCAAGAATGCTACGACAAGATAGGGATACAACATCATCCACTCCAAGACATTCATCGAGCCAAAACCAGTCAACCAGGCTTCAGGAATCCTGCGCCCAATCAACATCATTCTAGCGACGCCGCGTTTTCTCGTTGCTTCACAGATAGAAGGCCACTGGCTAATATGAACCGGTTTCCACCAGACCATTTTCAGGGACTGAATCAGGGTCGTAAACATCATGTTTGCCGATACTTCAAGCAACGGAGATGCTACTTCGGGGACAACTGCAAGTTCCTGCACCAGTACAGCAAGAGCAAGAGAAGCACCGGTCCCAAGTGGCGAAAGCCAAGGTCTTTCTTGAACTTTTGATGAGTAATCGTTGCCCAGAAATCGAACTTAATTGAGTTGGCATTTCATGTAGTTTGAGCGGTTTGCCTTTGGAACCTATTTGTAGGTCAAATCATGGGCCGGCTCCATGGGCAGTAAACAAACAAAAAGCTAAAAGCCGAGCTTCTTCCAACTTAAAAAGTTATTCGAGGACTATCGAGTTATCCTGAAATTATTATAATTAGAAGATTTTATACATATTTAATTAATGCTTCTTAACTGAGATCCTAATTAGAAATACCTATTTTTACAGGCTATGAGGAAAATGGATTTGCCAAAAGAAGCATTTGCTTCCATACCATATTCTAATATCCCTGCTACTTGATCTACCCGTTTGATCTTCGTCCAGCTAGTTCCGGATCAAATAACTCGGTAAGATGATATAGATCGATTGTTTCCATATCGAGATGAGCAACGAATTGAACTTTCTAAGCCGGCACCAGTGGAAGTGGAGAGTGTCTTTTTTCCTTGACGGGTTTTGTGGGTTGGTCGGCCTGGTAGTCACGCCATGTCCCCTTGTTATGTTTAGTGGAGTTGGGTGTTGGCACTTGGGATGGTAGTAGGAGCTTGTTGTTGATCGTCGGGGCGGTTGCCTGCGATTCTTGATCGATGCAATTGGTCGCCCAATGAGGTCTTTGGATGGAACTAACCGGAACTGTAGATAGATGTCTTGTGAAATGCGTGGAGGTGCAGCAGTTGACCAGACATCTTGGGGTACACTCGCTTTCGCTAAGGGTTCAGTGGGTTCCCTTAACCAAGCCACTGCCTGAGTTCGGAATATGCAGCAAACCCGAGAGGCCCCTCAATGAGCGAGCGCGTCATTTATTCTGCAGCACTTTAAGGCTTCGGTCTTGCAGGTGATACATGGCTGAAGAAGTTGTAAATGTGAATGAATTCGAGGAGATAGCTAGGCGAGTGCTTCCGAAGGCATTCTATGATTTTGTTGCCGGTGGAGCTGAAGACAAGCATACCCTTAAAGAAAAAGTGGAAGCATTTCGTAGGATGACATAATGAAATGGACTTTTTGTGATATGCTGGAGGTTCTAGGTTTATCTGTATCTCCTACTAGCTGTTAAACTGCAGGATTCGGCCGAGGGTCCTCGTCGATGTCAGCAGAATCAATATGTCCACTACAATTCTGGGCTACAATGTCTCTTCCCCTCTAATGCTTGCTCCAACTGGTATGCACCAGTTGGCTCACCCTGAAGGTATGGAATCTCGAACCTTGGCCGCGGCTGTGGATTGGGTCCTTCCATTATGTGACAGCTGCTCTCTTTTCTTATCAGGGGAAGTTGCCACCGTGAGAGCAGCTGCTGCTTCAAAAGTCATCATGGTGCTATAGTGGGCTTTCTGGGTATGTCTGACTATGAACTCTTTATGAATGCTGACGTTGTTTATTCCCAGGTTCTTTCGTAGATGTCGACCTGCACCGTGGAGGAGGTAGCATCCAGTTGTCACGCCATTCGATTCTTTCAGATTTATGTACACCACTCTGCAGAAACTTCTCACTTGATAGCTTTTTCCGACTTTTTGGTTGTGTCCATGTGACTATGCATGCTATCTGTTGTATTAGATATATAAGAGACGAGACATTACTACATTGTTAGTGCAAAGAGCCGAAAGTTGTGGATATAAAGCTATAGTTCTGACTGTCGATGCTCCCAGGCTCGGTAGAAGAGAGGCAGACATAAAGAACAAGTAACTGCTTCTCTTTTATTTAATCATTTCACTCCAGAATTTCCCCAGTTTCTTGAGGAACGGATATCACAATCATCGCCTGCCTTATCCTCCCTTTGACAGAACGACTTTCTCTCAATTAAAGAACTTTGAAGGCCTACTGTCCACGAAAGTTACCTCTGTGAGTAGATTAAATTTGTTCTCCTACAATGTTTACTGTATTTTTCTTCCCAGGGACTTCATTGAGTTTGAAATGGACAGGGCACGGAGTCGAATGTGAAAGCTTTTATAGATGAGACATTTGATGCTTCGTTGAACTGGAAGGTGAAGATTCCCCTTTTTGAATACCTTCCATATTCCCAAAAAAATCCATGGAGTTCTGTCACATGATCTCTCCCTGTCTCTATGTAGGACATATCCTGTTTACAATCCATCACAAGGTTGCCGATTCTAGTGAAAGGAATCCTTGCCGCCGAAGATGGTATGACTAAAATACCTCCTAGTTAGTTATACGTAATTCAGTGATCTAACACTGTTTAAGCATTGGTAACAGCAATTAAGGCTTTGGAAGTCGGAGTAGATGGGATAATCGTCTCAAATCACTGAGCCCGCCAGCTCGACTATTCACCTGCTACTATTTCGGTACTGGAGGAGGTAAAATTATACCTCTTTCAAACTCTAACACAAATACAGGATACAGGGGAACTCCTTCCTACCTTGTTACAATAAATTGTCGAGCTGCAATTGCGAACCTTCTATGAAATGAACAATGCTTATTGCAGATCGTACATGCCGTTAAGGGAGAGGTCCCTGTGTTCATGGATGGGGGCGTGCGGCGGGGAACGGATATCTTCAAGGCGTTAGCACTCGGGGCACAGGCCGTACTCGTACGATAAAATGGACTCAACATGGCCTATGCTACTACATAGTTGGTTTGATGTCTCTAACTAAAGGGTCATAAAATTCAATGGAACAGATCGGGAGGCCGGTCATATATGGATTAGTGGCACGAGGTGAAGGTGGAGTGAGGATGGTAATCGAAATGCTCAAAAACGAGCTCGAGCTGACGATGGCACTCTCTGGCTGTCCCGCTGTCAAGGACATTACGAGGCGTCACGTGATGACAGAGCGCGATAGGCTTCAATCCAAGATCTGATCCCGTGCCTGGGAACTTGTAACCAAAGTCTGCCCCTGGCAGCTTGCAGTGCACCCACTGCTGAAAAACAATTCCGCATGAATCCATAAAAAATGAACTGGATTAGATATTAATGAAATCAAGGTAAATGTTTTAGTTTTAGAAGGTGAAAATATAACGTTAGTTCGCAAAATATTATTGGACAACAATTTTTAGATTTTCTGATATACGGTTGATAAATCAAAATTCCCAATTGAGAGTTCCATTTATAAAGAATTATAGGAACAACTATTTCTCCTCGTAACCGGGACAGGGAAAATCTATGTCTCTTACGGTGGATGGAAACCATTGCTTCACTGTTCTGCTATGTCAAAAGGCATCAAAGGAGAACCAGCACATGTTGCGATGTATGCACCATTGGGTTTGTGTGCTGGACTCAGCACGTGGTCCGGTCCAATATCGCTAATATGGTATCGGAGCCTGATATAGTTCAATACCGATGGTATTATATAGTTTAACACATAACAATGAGAATTATCTGAATGGTTAAGGAATACAGAAAAGGAGATCTATATGTTTTCATTTGATAACTGATAATCTGTGTCCAGTCATTAGAAGTTCATGTTGCTATACGCCCTTCACAATTACATTGTCCTGACTTAGATCGAAGTGCTTTGGGGCAACGGAGATAAGCCATTCCCTCCCCTTCGTCCTGTTCTAATTAAAGGAAGAAACCTTTATCGGTTCAGGACCTTGAGACAGGTCTGATCGCATCAAGCCGTATAGACAATTTGATGCAAAATATATCATCTTGTCGATTTCACCTGCTGTAGAGATGGGAGGATGAAGTACAGAGGCAAAGGTGTCTGATGGAGAAGCACTCGAGAGGCGATGTAGCAAGGTCAGGCAGACCGCAGACCACAAGAGAAGAAAAGAAGGAATAGGATGAGAGCAGACAGATGCCCGGTCTTCACTTTACTTCTGATCAAGTATTACACCGTATTTGCAATTTGATTATATTTAGCGAGCGAGTCAGTTTTAGCTTTCTAGCAAAAGATTTCTACGTAACACCATCTGGCAATGTTAAAATTGTGCAGGATGCCCACAACTAGTCAAGCAACGACGGCAGCCGGAAAGAATGGTAAACATCCACATTTGGCCGTTTCGGGATCCAATTTAGGAGAAGCGCCTGGGCCAAACCTGCAAGAATGCCACGACAAGACAGGGATACAACATCATCCACTCCAAGACATTCATCAAGCCAAAGATGATCAACCAGGCTTCAGGAATCCATTCTAGCGACAACACATTGTCTCTTTGCCTCACAGATAGAAGGCCACTGGCTAATATGAACCGTTTTCCACCAGACCATTTCCAGGGACCGAATCAGGGTCGTAAACGTCGAGTTTTCCAATACTTTGAGCAATGGAGACGCGGGACAACTGCAAGTTCCTGCACCAGTGCAGGCTAGAGCTAGAGAAGCACCGTTCCTAAGTGGCGAAAGCCGAGGTCTTTCTTGAACTTTTGATTAGTAATCGTTGCCAAGGGTCAAACTAATTAAGTTGGCATTTCATGTATTTGGAGCAGTTTGCCTTGGATTCTAGTCGTGGGTCAAATCATGATGGGCCGGCTCCATGGGCAGTAAACAAACAAAAAGCTAAAAGCCGAGCTATTTACAATTTAAAGTTAAAAGGAATGATTCGCAATTCTATCTCGTACTATTTTTGCTTTTTTTATTCATCTCTAATGTACTATTTTCGTTTTTTCTGATCCATCATGTCGTTTGAAATGCTTCCTACTCATACCTATACTTAAGCCGTTATAAAAAAATCATCCTTTGTTATCTCCCTTTGTAACACGGTTCGCTCCGGAAGTGACCACGGACAAGCCGGACTCAAACACGTCGAAAATCTCTGGCACTACGGGTAATTAGTACTCAGAGGTTCGTTGAATGTGTGGTCATCATACGAATGAAGAAAGAGAAGAGAGCAGACGAACACCCTTAAGCGGAAGTACTTACGGATGCCATCGGCGATGCGCCTTCGAAGAGAAGTAAGAATGCAGGAGCACAAGGCTGGAGTGCTTGAAGATAAAAATGACAATATGTCCGTTTGTAGAGAGGTGTCCATATACAACGTCTAAGAACAACTATTTATACTAAGTTAGACTTAAGTATGTACTGTAATGAAATATTGCACATATATTATATAGCCTTTGTTGCGAGATTTCATGAAATATGTTCTTTCCATTTGAGTGAAGTAACAGAGGAAAGTTTTGTGATAACGGCTTAAGTACGAGTATGGGTAAGAAGCGTTTCAAACGACATGATTGATCAGAAAAAATGAAAATAGTACACGATAGAATTGCTAATTAGGCCGTGTTTTTTAACGCCGTTAAAACCGAGTGGGCTGCCACGTCGGATTCCGTCACAAAAGTAGGTAATGCATGCCAGTTTTGTAATGACGACTTAAGTACGAGCATTGGTAGAAAGTGTTTTAAACAATAGGATAGATCGGAAAAAACCAAAATAATATTGGATAAAATTACTAATTATGACAAGTTAAAATACTGATTTTTACTTTAAAAAAATGATCTTTATAAATTCGATTTCATTGGTTTTATTAAGAAAATTGAATCACATAAAAAAACACAAAACACATTCACTTGCATTCAAAAAGTCGAAGTCGTTTAAAACTTCGAATTAAAGAAATAATTCTAGAAAAAACCTGACATATTTCGCATTAACGTTAAATCAAATTGGATCAAACCTCCCTTAAAGCCAACAGCTTTCCCAAGGAAACAATCAATGCTTCCATACCATATTTTAATATCCCCGCGCTACTCATCCTGACCCCGTTTGATCTTTGTCCAGCTAGTTCCGGATCAAATAACTCGGTAAGACGATATAGATCGATTGTTTCCATATCGAGATGAGCGACGAATTGAACTTTCTAAGCCGACGCCAGTGGAAGTGGAGTGCGTCTTTTTTCCTTGACGGGGTTTTTGTCTGTTGGTCGGTCTCCTTGTGTTTAGTGGAGTTGGTCTTGGGACTTGGATCGGTAGTAGGAGCTTGTTGTTGATCGTCGGGGCCGTCGCCCGCGATTCGAGTTCGATGCAACTGGTTGTTTATTAAATGATGGCCCAAAGAGATCGTTGGATGGAACTGTAGATAGATGTTTAGTGAAATGCGCCGAGGTTCAGCTGTTGACCGGACATCTAGGGGTGTACTTGCTTTCGCTACTGCTTCGGTGGGTTCCCTTAAACCAAGCCACTGCCTGAGTTCCGAATATGCAGCAAAACCCGAGAGGCCCCTTATAACGAGCGAGTCCGTCATTTATTCTGCAGCATTTTAAGGTGTAGGTCTTGCAGGTGATACATGGCTGAGGAAATTGTCAATGTGAATGAATTCGAGGAGATAGCTAGGCGAGTGCTTCCGAAGGCATTCTATGATTTTATTGCCGGTGGAGCTGAAGACAAGCATACCCTCAAGGAAAACGTGGAAGCATTTCGTAGGATGACGTAATGAAATGGCCTTTTCTGATATGCTGGAGGTTCTAGGTTTATCTGTATCTCCTACTAGCTGTTAAACTGCAGGATTCGGCCGAGGGTCCTCGTCGATGTCAGCAGAATCAATATGTCCACTACAATTCTGGGCTACAATGTCTCTTCCCCTCTAATGCTTGCTCCAACTGGTATGCACCAGTTGGCTCACCCTGAAGGTATGGAATCTCGAATCTTGGCTGCGGCTGTGGATTGGATCTTCCATTATGTGACAGCTGCTCTCTTTTCTTATCAGGGGAAGTTGCCACCGCGAGAGCAGCTGCTGCTTCAAAAGTCATCATGGTGCTATAGTGGGTCTTTCTGGGTATGTCCAACTATGAACTCTTTATGAATGCTGACTTCGTTTATGCGCAGGTTCTTTCGTACATGTCGACCTGCACAGTGGAGGAGGTAGCATCCTGTTGTGATGCCATCCGATTCTATCAGATTTATGTACATCACTCTGCAGAAACTTTGCACTTGATTGCTTTTTCCGAATTTTTGGTTGTGTCCATGTGCCTATGTATGTTGTCTGCTGTATTAGATATATAAGAGACGAGACATTGCTACATTGTTAGTGCAAAGAGCCGAAAGTTGTGGATATAAAGCGATAGTTCTGACCGTTGATACTCCCAGGCTCGGTAGAAGAGAGGCAGACATGAAGAACAAGTAACTGTCTTTTATTTTAGTATTCCACTCCAGAATTTCCCCAGTTTCTTGAAGAATGAATATCACAATTATCGCTGCCTTATCCTCCCTTTGACAGAATGACTCTCCCTCAATTAAGGAACTTTGAAGGCCTGCTGTCCATGAAAGTTGCCTCTGTGAGTAGATTGAATTTCTTCTCCTACAATTTACTGCATTTTTCTTCCCAAGGGACTTCATTGAGTTTGATATGGATAGGACAAGGAGGCTGATGTGAAAGCTTTCACAGATGAGACATTTGATGCTTCTTTGAACTGGAAGGTGAAGATTCGCCCTCTTGAATCGATTCCATACTCCTAAAACTCCATGCAGTTCTGTATGACGATCTCTCTCCATCTCTATGCAGGACATATCCTGGTTACGATCCATCACAAAGTTGCCGATTCTAGTGAAAGGAATCCTTACTGCTGAAGATGGTATCACTGAAATATCTCCTAGTTAGTTCTTTGTAATTCGATGCTGTAACTCTGTTTATGCATTGGTAACAGCAATTAAGGCCTTGGAAGTCGGTATAGATGGGATAATCGTCTCCAATCACGGAGCCCGCCAGCTCGACTATTCACCTGCTACTATTTCGGTGCTGGAGGAGGTAAAAATTACATCTCTTTCAAACTCAAAACACAAATACAGGAGAACTCCTTTCTATCTCGTTACAATAAATTGTCGAGCTGCAATTGCGAACCTTCTATGAAGTGAACAATGCTTATTGCAGATCGTACATGCAGTTAAGGGAGCGGTCCCTGTGTTCATGGATGGGGGCGTGAGGCGGGGAACGGACATCTTCAAGGCGTTAGCACTCGGGGCACAGGCCGTACTCGTACGACGACTCAACATGGCCTGTGCTACTATATATTTGGTTTCATGTTCTCTAGCTAATGGGTCGTGAAATTCAATGGAACAGATCGGAAGGCCGGTCATATATGGATTAGCGGCACGAGGTGAAGGTGGAGTGAGAACGGTGATCGAAATGCTCAAAAACGAGCTCGAGCTGACGATGGCGCTCTCTGGCTGTCCCGCTGTGAAGGACATTACGAGGCATCACGTGACGACAGAGCGCGATAGACTTCAATCAAAGATCTGATTCGAGATCACCGTGCCTGGGAACTTGTAACCAAAGTCTGCCCCGGGCAGCTTGCAGTGCACCCACTGTTGAAAAACAAGTCCGCGTGAATCCATAAAAAATGAACTGGATCAGATATTAATAAAATCAAGGTTAAAGTTTTAGTTTTATCTGGTGAATGTTTAGCAAATCTGAATTCTGACATACTCTTAAGTATGTCATTTATGGGCATGGCGGCGTAAGAACGAGATGAAGCCAACTAAGGCGCTCTCAGGCTGTCCCTGTATCAAGGACTTTACCAGGCGTTGGGTAGCAAAAGAGTATGATAGACTTCATTCCAAGATCTGATTGAGTACATCATGATGGCCCTATCAAGGCACAGAATGAGGATATGCTTTCTCTCGCGATGACTCCTCTGTAAGTAGCTTACAAACATATATCCCCAGAACTGGGATTGAGAAAATCGATGTCTCATACACCGAAAAACATATATCCCCACATTACACTAAACAAACATTTCCCCGATCTTCTTAAGCTTATAAGTTGGACAATCCTTAAGAATCCCAACTGAAAAACCTTCCAATAGCTATAATCACACTGTCCGCGGTGCTTGCCTGGTTGCTTCTATGTGCTGAAGCCTTAGGGTGACTGCTCGCTTGTGAGCTTCAAGCCCTTCTACTTCTGCCATAACGGCCACGTGAGGGCCAAGGTTTCTCAACCCTTCCTCAGTGAGTGATTGTATGGTCAAATACTTCTGGAAAGAGTCCAATGACACTCCTCCATACATCCTTGCGTAGCCGTAAGTGGGGAGGACGTGATTCGTCCCGCTTGCATAATCTCCTACGCTCTCTGGTGTCCATTGCCCTAGGAATACCGATCCTGAAATTGTAGCGGGCCTTTGAGAGCTTGTAAAAAAATACTCGACAAGAAGCACATGGATTGCTTGTTTATCAACTAGAAAATTATAGGCCAAGGAACCATGGACGGTTTATATGCTTTAGCAAAGGTAGATAAGTTTGATTACAAGGACAAAGCAGGAAAAGAAGAAGTAATAAAGCGTGTTTTGGTGTCAAAAAGATTGTTGGAGATTCCAAAATGATCAGATTAAAGGGAAGACAACCACCACCGCAGAAACTCAAAGCAGATGAAAATCATACCAGCATTTTCAATGAAGCTTTCCCACTTCTCGGCATCCCTCACGTTAATGATCAGATGCTCCGGAGCATATAAATTGGAAAAGTTTACTGCCTGAAAACGTCCAGTGAAAAATAGTAGTATGGTGAAGCACTATCAAGAAGTTGAATTATATATCTGCGATCAAGAGCAAACAAATACTACACTCAAGCCATTGGACCAATTAAAAGCATACCTCAACCATATCACGGGCAACCACAATGAAACTGTGACTTAAAGCTTTTGAAGCAAAATCCCCCCTCGGAAGACTTAGGCACTGCTTGGTAATTTCCTCTTCGATAGATTTTATATCAATGCCATCCCCGACTAGCACAAGAACAACCTGACTGTCAGGGCCATGCTCTGCCTGTGAATCACAATTATCTAACCTGTCAACTGAAGTAACGGTTGATGTTCTGCAATTTTATTGACAGTTTCTCCTTTTTAGAGAAAAAAACAGATGCAAGTCAGAATACTGGTGCACCTGAGAGAGTAGATCTGCGGCTATGTGCACTGGATTGGCGTGCTCATCAGCAATGACCAGAACTTCTGATGGCCCAGCAGGCATGTCAATGGAAACCATTGCTTCACTGTTCTGTTATGCCAAAGGCATCAAAGGAGAACCAGCACTTGTTGCAATGTATGCACCAAAAAGGAACAGGGGCTTGCCTGTAGAATCATTTTTGCAGCTGTGACATACTGATTTCCTGGACCAAATATCTTCTCAACCTGCATAATCAAAGCAATCAATCAACATGGAAAAATTCTATTTCAATATGCATATTGGCTATAATGAATACAAGCATATGAGCTGAAGAATAGTAGGAGAAAATCTGAAAGCAACCATCTCCATAATGAAGCTAACATCACTGACACAAAACTCCCATTTCATGCCCCACCTCATGGGGAAATTATCAAATCAAGATAATTGAATTTTCTTTAACAACTATGATATGAGATGGTTTTGGCAGGTAAGAAAGGACAGTTACCTTAGGACAAGATTCCGTGCCCCATGCCATTGCAGCTATGGCCTAAATAGAAAACACAACAGTTATCAAGGAAGGATGTCTGACGATCAAGTTAATGTCACAGAAGTACAGCCATAAACCAAACCTGGGCTCCTCCAGCTTTAAGCACATGAGTAACACCAGCTTTCTTAGCACAGTAAAGTACTTCCTTTGAAAGAATATGACACATTTTTTCGTCAGCCACAATCTTATATCACCGCATAACAATGACCTAAAAGTGATACAAAAAATAAAATTAATCACCTTGCATATACTGCCATCTCGACTTGGTGGAGTTGCAAGAACAACAGTTTTACATCCAGCAATTTGTGCAGGCTAGAAAGAAATTGAAAGGTCCAACAAATGTGACTTTGGTAAGCCCATAAAAGTGGAGCATATAATTGGCTGAAATCATATAAGCAACTAATCCCGTCATCTTCAAGTACTTACAATAGCAAGCATCAGGGCAGTCGAAGGCAAGACAGCAGTGCCCCCAGGAACATAAAGACCAACTGAACCAATGCATCTTGCTACCCTTTTGCACCTGACACCCTATCAAATTCCTTGCCACCATGAATTCGACTGGAGGATACTTCTTCTCATAGGAAAACCAAAATCTTAACAACTTACCATCATGTTCTCAACAGCTTGTTCATGGGATTTTTGGGCTAAATGAAATGCATAGATATTGTCATATGCTACATCAAATGCTTCTTTTACTCTTTCCTCAAGCTGCATTATGGAAAGGGACAAGCGATAGATAAAAAGGATGGATTTCCATACAACCAAGGGAATCTTTGATGAAAAAATCTTTGAAACGTACCACTGGATCAGGAAGGCTAGAGACATCGTCGATAATGGTATCCAGTTCAACTTTGTCAAACTTTGCTGTGTACCTAGAAAATAAATCTAGTTCATATCAAAAGCAGTGACAACAAAGCAAGCCGTGGATCATCCAACAGTTATTATTTAGCAGCAAAACACAAGTGTAAGGGAAGACATAAGCAATTGTGAGATTAAAGCAACTGCGTACTCTTTCACCGCCGCATCTCCTCTACTATGAACATCATCAATGATGGGATTGACCTAAATATAAATTAAAAAAAATCAATTGGTGTCAGATTCATCGTCTCGTGTTGCCTGCTTTGCCACATAGATGCCCTGAAAATGCAACTGATTCAAATCCTAAACCGAAATTTCGGAGATGCAAAACTCACCACCCCAAAAATCGAGGAGAAATCAATGCGAGGCCGCGCCTTCAAGCCGTTAACCTCGGTTTGAGCGAGCTCCGACAACTTATATGACTTCATTGCGCAAGACACGCCAAATCCTACTGCGATAAATAATATGAGCATTCCTCTCAGCAATCCAGTTCTCTGAGCAAGAAGCCACTACACGAAACCATGAAACTGAAACACCCTCACTCACCTCGGACTCCAACGGAATGACTCGAACGGCGCAAGCCCCTCTTAACAGAAGAAAGAAGGCTGAGGTTAAGCGATCGACGGGAGTCGACGAAACGGATTCCTTGGCTTTGGCAGAGAATATTCGTTCCCATCACCACCTCCTACCAATGAAACCAATCATCGTCAAAACAGAGGGAGAGAAGCGTACCGAGCGGTCCACCACTCAATCTGAGCAGTAGGTTTGAAAGTCACCCGCCGTCGGACGCACCAGCTCGGCGGCCGTTCGACGCCCCTCGCGAGTTCAGATGGCCGCCCGCGCCGTCGGGGACGAAGTTGCGGAAGAGGTGAAAGGACGGCGAATTACCTTCTTACCCCTCAGCTTTAGCCTTAACCACAATTTTCTCCAGCAAGACTGAAGTAAAGTGGGCCTTGTTGCTTGACCCACCCGACTCGAGCCCTGTTTATCATCATCAGTTCATGGAGGAGTTTACCTTGAAGCAGGCCGAGGGGTATCATGTAACAGCAGACCAGGTGGTTGAGATTCAGGTCAGTAAATTCAGGGCAAGCAGTAGCAAGGAGAAGTCGCACAAGGCATATCGCCTGTTCCACCTTAAGGTGGTGTGAGATCGAGTTAGGCTTCACGCGATCGTGGCACTTCGTCCTGATTTACCATTTGATCTAAAAGCTTAAGTTGTTAAGTGATTTTTAATTTATACAATATAGTTTAAATATGTGTATTCACTGTCTGTTTCACAAAATAATTTTTAACACTTTACTAACGTCAATAGACTCTAATGAAGAAAAATCAGTTGATTGAAGATAAGAATTAAGAATTCTTTATAAATGTGACTCTATTGTTTTGCTTTTACAACAACACAACCTCATGCATTTTGTCATAGTTTTGTGTAAGGAAATTTTTAGGAAGTGTTAGGAAATGCAATGGTTCGATCGTTATATCATCTTCCTGCAATGAAATTCGTTCATTTGATTTCTTCTTGTTTGGCAACCAAACAGTTTATTTTCCTTGTACCCAATGATCACGCCATGATCGCGAAGTATTACAATTTTCTTCGTTAACAATATCCCTCCTACTATTGTTGGACTAGGCAGTTACCTGACCGAGAGATATGCCAAAGATTTAACCCTAAGGAAGCAGACAGGACTTTACCATTACATGGATGAAGGGCCACTATCCAAGCAAGAGTGCCCTGCTTTACTGCATAGTAAGTTGCTGTGCTACATGCTCTATCTCCTCGTAATGTATTCCATTCATGCCGCCAGATTACACGTTCGCGCAGAGGTGCCGGAATTCTTCCAGGAAAAGAAGCTCCTGCATTTGTTCGATCGAATACCCGGGGACGATAATAGTATGGCTTCAGTTTTGTGAGGTGGATACATGTGCTTATGCGTTCTATATCCCAAGAGGGCCTGGCCCGGTCCAAGGCGTGCTGCACTTGTTTTAAGCCTACGGCCATTCCTAATCTCCTCCTCCTCTTCTTCTTCATCGCCCCGTACCTTTTTGCGCAAAGCTGAAACATTAGTGGCTTCTAGATCTCCCACCATCCCAACCAACCATGGTTGTTTTCATCAAGGAAGAAGAGGGGGAGCGAAGCGAGAACGAGGATAATGAGCTGAGCGTTGTCGTCGTCAAGGATAAGCCGAGGAGACCACCACACAACTACATGGGCATAGTCAGGGATGCTTTCCGCCCATTCGACACTTCCTCCCTGGAGAAGATCTGCGAGCAGCTATACAGCGGGGTCCTCCTAAGAGAAAAGAAGCAGGAAAGAGACGTCTGCCTCGTACGTGGATAAGAACATTCAATGTTGTCTGAGGTCTAAAAGAATGTTTTGATTTCTGTTGTCTGCAGAAGTATTGGGTTGATCGGGAGTCCAACAAGAACTGCTTCATGGTGCTCGCACGAGATCTTACGATCACCTGGGGCGATGAACCCAAATACTGGCGGTGGATAGATTATAATGAAAGGTTCCACAGTAATTCCGGGAATTTCGCGCTTTCTGAATGTTACCAAATGGTACTCCTCGAAGGCTTTATGTTCTTAATAATCTAATCTGGTGTAGTGATGATAAAGAAGAGATCCAAGTTGCTGTGCTGCTGAGCGTCTGCTGGCTTGAGATCAAAGGGAAGTTCCCGACCATCGGACTTGCTCCAGGGACAGTGTACGAGGTCGCGTTCAAGGCGACGATGCTCGACTCTTCCTTCGGATGGAGCTTCCCGGTAANATAGTCCTAGGTTTTTTCTCATCAATTGATTTATTCTACACTTGCTTTTATTTAGTTATTACTTTCATTCTTGAGTCAAATCTTTTAAACAATTAAATCTTCACTGGCTAGATTAAGACTTGTTAGATTGATAATCGACGAAATATTCTGAACAATCTCCGTGGGAACGACTTTTACTCACTACTTTATTACTTGTGCGACCCGTATACTTGCTTGTGCGTTTTTGCGAACAACTCTATTGTTTTGCTTTTACAGCAACACAACCTCATGCATTTTGTCAAAGTTTTGTGTAAGGAAATTTCTAGGAAGTGTTAAGAAATGCAATAGTTCGATCGTTATATCATCTTCCTGCAATGAAATTCGTTCATTTGATTTCTTCTTGTTTGGCAACCAAACAGTTTATTTTCCTTGAACCCAATGATCACGCCATAATCGCGAAGTATTACGATTTTCTTCGTTAACAATATCCCTCCTACTATTGTTGGACTAGGCAGTTATTTGACCGAGTGATATGCCAAAAATTTAACCCTATGGAAGCTCGTCACGAGTTTCCAACATCTGAAATCAACGAGATCGTCACTGAGCTTCTGTGTCGAGGACAAGCCACTGTTCTGTCACTACTTCCTGAAAACACTCGACACTATCAAGAATACAGAGAAGTACCACAACACCCCTCGTGAGGTGGTACCAGAATCGCTAAAGAAGGCAACGTTTGAATTATTTAATGGAGATGCCCGGAAGGACCGGCAGTTCATGTGCGATCAAAGGGAGTTGACTATGCGAGTTCTAAAGACATACTCCGGCAGCAAACTGACTTGGAGTACATATCTAGAATTTGGCAGATGTATGCTGGTTTGGCACCTCGCGACAGGACTTTTCCATTACATGGATGAAGGGGCACTATCCAAGCAAGAGTGCCCTGCTTTACTGTATAGTAAGTTGCTGTGCTACATGCTCTATCTCCTCGTAATGTATTCCATTCATGCCGCCAGAGTACGCGTTCGCGCAGAGGTGCCGGAATTCTTCCAGGAAAAGAAGCTCCTGCATTTGTTCGATCGAATACATGGGGACGATAATAGTATGGCTTCATTTTTGTGAGGTGGATACATGTGCTTAGGCGTTCTATATCCCAAGAGGGCCTGGCCCGGTCCAAGGCGTGCTGCACTTGTTCTTTAAGTCTACAGCCATTCCTAATCTCCTCTTCTTCTTCTTCTTCGTCTTCGTCGCCCCATGCCTTTTGGCGCAAAGCTGAAACATTAGTGGCTTCTAGATCTCCCACCATCCCAGCCAACCATGGTTGTTTTCATCAAGGAAGAAGAGGGGGAGCGAAGCGAGAACCAGGATAATGAGCTGAGTGTTGTCGTTGTCAAGGATAAGCCTAGGAGACCACCACACAACTACATGGGCATAGTCAGGGACGCTTTCCGCCCATTCGACACTTCCTCCCTGGAGAAGATCTGCGAGCAGCTATACAGCGGGGTCCTCCTAAGAGAAAAGAAGCAGGAAAGAGACGTCTGCCTCGGACGTGGATAAGAACATTCAATGTTGTCTGAGGTCTAAAAGAATGTTTTGATTTCTGTTGTCTGCAGAAGTATTGGGTTGATCGGGAGTCCAACAAGAACTGCTTCATGGTGCTCGCGCGAGATCTTGCGATCACCTGGGGCGGTGACCCCGAACGCTGGCGGTGGATAGATTATATTGAAAGGTTCCACAGTAATTCCGGGATTTTTGCGTTTTCTGAATGTTACCAAATGGTACTCCTCGAAGGCCTGTCTCTTATACACATCTAGATGTGTATAAGAGACAGGCTTCATGGTGCTCGCGCGAGATCTTGCGATCACCTGGGGCGGTGACCCCGAACGCTGGCGGTGGATAGATTATATTGAAAGGTTCCACAGTAATTCCGGGATTTTTGCGTTTTCTGAATGTTACCAAATGGTACTCCTCGAAGGCTTTATGTTCTTAATAATCTAATCTGGTGTAGTGATGATGAAGAAGAGATCCAAGTTGCTGTGCTGCTGAGCGTCTGCTGGCTTGAGATCAAAGGGAAGTTCCCGACCATCGGACTTGCTCCAGGGACAGTGTACGAGGTCGCGTTCAAGGTGATGATGCTCGACTCTTCCTTCGGATGGAGCTTCCCGGTAAAGATTTCGGCGACCCTGCCGAACGGGAAGAAAGAGGAACACGAGGAGTTCATAGAGCGATACCGGAAGAACGAATGGGTAGACATCCCGATCTGCGAATTCACCATGTCACAGGAGAATGTCGGGGAGGTGGCGTTCTCTATGGACGAGCACGATGGAGGGAAGTGGAAGCACGGGATGGCCGTGATGGGCGTCTCCTTCTGCCCAAAGAAATGAGATTTCAGTTACCGTAAGCTAAGCTGCAAAAATCCCAGGCAGACGAGTATTGTAATATGAAGCGCATCTCAAAATCAATTTACATGTTTCAGCACTTTCATATCTGGGGTAAAAGTTAAAACATTATTAGAATCCAGAGATATTTTCAGAAGAAGTCAATGTCCAAATCCTTGGAGCATCCTCCGCCATTCTTCCTCCTTAGCCAGAGCTGTGCTGTTAGTAAATTGCATTTGTCCCATTTTGATGGTAACACTTTGGACCATTTTCGGTGTAGTTTAGGCGAGTGATGCAAAAATGAAAGGAAGCCCGAGGTTTACTTCTACTAAGCTAGACTCGATCAATTATCCCGCCCCCCCGATCGGGTTACCGCTTGTACAACAACCACGACTTGGTAAAGGAAGATAAGGTAAAAGAGGCATAAAAAAAATCAACCTTTTCATGTAGGCCAAGCCCAACACTCCCTGACTAGAATGAGAAGTGAAAGCAACACACAGACTCTTTATCATTTTCAATTTTGTTGTTTTGTTTTTTTTCATTTTCACCTAGAATTTGTGTTAGTGGTGTGATTTCAGGAGGTGGCGATGGGGCTGGAGGATGTCGTCGCGAGCCTCAGGAGGTTCTGGAACGAATGGGATCTCCGGCTCATGGTCCTGGTAAGCCTGGCCTTGCAGGTCATACTAATGTTCCTCGGTAACCGTCGCAAGTTCTCCCCCAAGGTCTCCATGAGGGTCGTCGTCTGGTGCGCTTACATATCCGCGGACTCCATCGCCGGAGTCGCCCTCGGGATTCTCTCCAGTAAGCTCGGACAGATCAACAAGAAGTCCAGTTCCCTCGACGACCACAGCAAGCTCATCGCGTTCTGGGCACCCCCGCTGCTGCTCCTCCTGGGGGGGCCTGATACGATAACTGCCTACGCGCTGGAGGACAACGAGCTGTGGTTGCGGCACTTGCTGGGTCTCGTTGTCCAGACGGCGGTCACTCTGTACATTTACTTCATGGCATGGTCTCGCTCCTACTACCTCTCCTTGCTGTCATCACTGATGATTGTTGCTGGGTTGATTAAGTTCGGGGAACGGGTTTGGGTCCTGTGGAACGCGAGCAGCGACAAGCTCCGGGACTCGATGCTCGACCCGCCTGACCCAAGCCCAGTTTATCACCGGTTCATGGAGGAGTATACCCTAAAGCAGGCCGAGGGGTACCATGTGACTGCGGATGAGGTGGTCGAGATTCAGGTCCATGAGGATCTGTCGGTCCTCGAGGGTAAATCTGGCCCCGGAGGTGCTGAGGAAGAGTTACAGCAGGCATATCGCCTGTTCCGGGTTTTCAGGAGGCTGTTCGTCGAACTCATTCTGAGTGAGGACGATAAGAATGCGAGCTTGGCCATCTTTAGGAAGCGACAGTGCCTGAGCGCCTTCAACGTGGTCGAGATCGAGCTAGGTTTCGTGTACGACATTCTTCACACCAAAGCCATGGTCCTTTATAATCATGGCGGCACGTATCGGCGCCTTGTCACTTTGGTGATCACCTGCTTCGTGCTGGTTTCCTTTTGTTCCTTGAAGCGACCTCGGTACCATACAATCGATCTGGCACTAACCCTGATATTGCTCACCGTAGTCATCCTCATGGATGTGTATTCGATATTAATCCTCCTTTCGTCGGACTGGACGGGCGTCTGGATCGAGAAGAAAGAAGGAGATTCAGCCCTTAGGAAGATCGTCGCGAGACTCCAATGGCTGAAACAACCGAGATGGTCAAACTCGATGGGCCAGTTCAGCCTATTGAGCTTCTGCGTCCAGGAGAAGCCGCTATGCTGCCGTGGACTCCTGAAAGCGTTCAATGTCATAGAGAAGGTCGAGAAGTACCACAACACCACTCACGAGGCGGTGCCAAATACGTTAAAGGAGTCGATATTTGGAGATCTGATGGAGAAGTTCCATAAAGGCGAGCGGATTAAGTACGACCACAAGGAATTATCGAATCGCGTGTTGGACGGATACGGTAGCAAGGACCTAACTTGGAGCACGCAGTTAGAGTTCGACGAATGCATATTGGTTTGGCACATCGCGACTGAACTGTGCCATTACACAGACAAGGATATGCTATCCGAGGAGGAGATTCCTAATTTCATGCACAGCAGACTGCTGGCGCGCTACATGTTCTATCTCCTCGTGATGTACCCGTTCATGTTACCGAGTGGGATCAGCCAGATTAGGCTCCGGGACACCATCGCGGAGGCAACGAAATTCTTCGCGGAAAAGAATCTCCTGCCTCCCCAAAAGCGGTCAGACGGGAACGGGACAGGGGCACCAAAACAAGCAACGGAGTTGCTGCTGAAGGTGAACACGCAGGTACCGCCGAGCAAGGTGAAGGGAGGCAGGAGCAAGTCGGTGCTGTTTGACGGGTGCAGGCTGGCTGCCGGGCTGAACAAGAAGTCGTACACGGACGTCCGGCTGAAGTGGGAGATGATATCCAAGGTGTGGGTGGAGCTCCTGCTGTGCGCGTCGAACCAGTGCAGGGGAGAGAGGCACGCCCGGCAGGTGCGCCGAGGAGGGGAGCTCATAACCCACGTATGGATGATGATGGCGCACTACGGCTTCACGGATCACTTCCAAATGACGCAGGGCCACGCCATCGCTAAACTCATCCTGCGTTAGTGTGCTCGACCAACCGGGGGTGGATATTTACTAAAAATAAAATGGTTAGAGACTGGTTTCATTGTTCAAATGAGTTCGTGAGCAGCTTGCTCTCTGTTAATGCTCTAGGATTCCGACATCCTTTCCCTTCTCGTAAGTTCCGACAGAAACGCATGCAGGCAGATCCATCCATGCTCAATACAAATTTGCTGCATAGTTAAGACCATTAAATTATGTCTTAATCGCCTTACGCTGCTTTCACTACCACTACCGCAAGAAACCCAGCAAACAAAACCCAGAACAGCCTTAAGTTGACGATGGGGGCAAAGACTTTTGTTGGCACCTACCAATGTAATAAATCTCAATCCCTTAATCATGTTTCTTTTAGGGAAATAAATAAACAAAAGAAAAAGACCAGAGACAGTTTTATATTATTAAGGCCCAAGACTTTAATTAGCACATAAATGATGGTCCACTGATGTCGCTGTCTCCTCTCCTCTCAGTTTTTGTTGACTTGGGAAAATGTCGCTGTATCATTATCATCATCATTATTATTACTTAGCACGTGAAAATGTCTCACTTTCCTGTTTATTTTTTTTATTAAGACAAAGACTGCTAGCACTTCTCTTATTGGTTCCTTCTTCCTTTCACATTATTTCATGGGATTTTGGATAGTGATTCTTCCCCCAAAGAGAATAGACCAAAGACTCTTTTATATTATATATAAGACCAAGACTGACCTTTTTTAAAAAATTTTCTTTGACAACTGATAATAAAAACAAAAGGAACGACAGGTAAAAGACTGCTATTTTATTTTTACTTTTTATACAATTTAAGAAAGACCAAAGAGCAAAGACCCCTCCCTAAATCAAAGCTGGGGGACCCACGGGATATATTATAGAAAGACCAAAGACTTACTAATATTCAATTAGTGATTTTACACTGGGGTTATCATTACAAAACATAACTATTACAAGCCCACCCCAGAAGACACGTCATTATAATAACACCGAGTTTTGTTTGTTACGAGTTACCTGAAAAATATGCTTAATTAAATTGCTTTCGTCCATGTTGACTGATAACTCTATGAAAGTAGGGTTATTTCGTATCTCTAATGATGCTTTATGTAATTAGTCGTACGAGTATTGATAGGAATTTGGTAGGATTTGAGTACTTTTTAGTTTTGCTTTAGTTTAAGTCAATTTTTGTTATTTTCGTAGTTTTTGAATCTATTTTGATTTGAATCTTTTATTTTGTTGATGCCTCTTGGTTTATCATGTTTTAATGTATGAAAATGAAGGAGATTTTGAAGCTGGAACTAAGTGAATTGGATATGAGCGGAAAGTGGACAGAAAACTGAATGACGCATCCTTCAGTTCTCAGGGACGCGTCCTTGAAGGTTATGTGGATTCAAGCGACCACCGACGAACCTATTTCCAAATCGCTCAAGGAGTCTTCAAATCTTCCGGAGATTACATTATGAAGACATAGAGGATCAACTAGGCATTTATTTGGTAGTTTATTTCATTTTATTTTATTCTCCCTAAAAATATTATCTAGATTTAGAGAATATTATGAAATCTTTCTAGATGGGAAAGAGATATTCTATTTTAGAGGAACTTTAGGGGGATTTATTCTGAGGGGGAGAAAGAGGGATGAGACATTCGACTCGAGAACGGAGAAAAATGTGACAGCTAAGGTTGAAGCGGGAAGCAGAGAACGAGACTACTACTTCTTAGATCGGAAGATCGGGAGGGCGTTTCTCTTTTCTTTTCCCGTTGATTTCTATGTCGTTATTGTTCTCTCTTGAACTTGGGATGAATTTCTTTTACGCTATGAACTAATTCCTTTTTCTAGGACTTCAATGGAACTTAACGATGTTATTTAACGAGTGAATTCCTTTTCTCCGTGTTATTCGAATTCGTGTGGTTACTTATTCAAATCTTGATCTTAATGCGGTTAATTGACTGGACACCAATTAATTTGATATGGAGACCAATTCGGGCTTGGAAAAGTTGTTTAGGTTAAGCCGTGGATTGAATAGCCTAAGTTAGCGTCTCGTTGGAAAACGGAGCTAATTCGCGAAAGGGATAGGAATATACCGAATCGCCTTAGGTAGCCATTTAGGGTTGTTGCATAATGGGTTCCCACTAATTAATTGCCTAGGAATAGAGTGATTAGCTCGATATAGGGAATACGTCCTTAGAACTTTCGGAAGAGGCGTAAGGAGATTATTGAACCCTAGGTTAGTAACTTGAGAATTTGATAACTGGAGAAAGGAATGAACGAGTTAGATAATTCGTTAGGGGAAGTTGATAGTCCTAGGCTTTTAATATTTGATTGAATTATCGTTTATTTGCATTATCTTTTTCTGTTTTACTCTCATTCCATCTTGATCGACTTGACCTCGATATCGTTAAACGTGTGACCGTTAGGAATTTCTTTCTCTGTTGATTCTCTGTGGGATCGACCTCTACTTACCCTATCTACAAGTTAGTTAGGTTTGCTAGAGTATTTAATTTGCCGCCTTCGACAAGCGTGATCAAATTTTGGCGCCGTTGCCGGGGAATCAATTCTGAGAAATTTTCTTTTCTACTATTATCACGTTTAGCTATTTGACGTTCAAGTTATTTAATTTTCTTTACTCTTTTCAGTTGATTTTAGGTGGATGCGACGAACTCGAAGCACAGAAACTCTCCCTTTTGAACCTGTAATCGAAAGGACTTTCCATAGACTGGTTCGTGAGAAAGCTAGTGCACAACAGAGCAACATGGACGGAAACCTAATTCCAACTCAACAGAACGAGAGACAGTTGGACATTGATAACAAGCCGATGGTGGAATTCACTTCAGCAAACCCTCACATTAACCGGTTTTGCATCGTTGCGCCTGCGATTCAAGCTCGGGACTATGAGATAAAGACATCGGTGATTCAGATGATTCAGAATTCAGTGATATTTCGAGGATCACCGATCGAAGATCCACATGAGCATTTGAGCAAGTTCTTAAGCATATGCGATAGTTTCGGGCAAAACGGAGTGCCACAGGATGCAGTTCGATTGAAGTTATTTCCCTTCTCCTTGAAGGACAGAGCATGGAGTTGGCTGAACTCGCTACCGGCTGGATCAATTAGTACCTGTGAACATATGGAAGAAGCATTCTTATACCAATATTTCCCGCCATCCAAGATATCCCATATGAGGAATGAAATCAGCACTTTCAAGCAACATGAGACAGAAACTTTCGTGAAGGCTTGGGAGTATTTCAAAAATTTATTAATTCAATGCCCATATCATGATTTACCGGGATGGCGACAACTGGAAGCTTTTTACAATGGGTTGACGGAATCATCGCGCAAGGACCTCAACTTAGCGTCGAACGGCTCATTCCTACGAAAATCATATGTGGAAGGAAGAGAGCTTTTGGAGACAACGAGGAGGACTTGTGTACCAAGTCAATCATTTGACCGGATTAATGGTAAAAAGACTACGGGTGTTCATGAAATCGATGCACTCACATCTATTCAAGCACAGATATCGGTGTTGGCTAAGAAGTTCGAGACGGTGAATGTACAGTCCATCCAAAGTACAATTAGAGGATGTGATATTTGCGGTGGTGGACATATAACAGATCAATGCTTTGCAAGCATGGAAGAGGCTAATTTTATTGGAAATCAAAGGAATAATCCCTATTCCAACACGTATAATCCGGGATGGAGGAACCATCCTAACTTTTCTTGGAAAGGGCAACAAACAGTGGATCATCAAACAACACAACCTCTGGGATTTCAGCAACCCAAAGCTCCAGAACCAGAAAAAAAGACGAATTTTGAGGATTTGATGATGAAGTACATGGCGAATCAAGAAGGAGGGTTGCCAAGTGATGCTGAGGTTAATCCATGAGAATATGTTACAGCAGTAAGTTTGAGAAACGGCCGGGCACTTGAAGAAGTACCACCAAAGATTCGGTCGAGTGACAATAAAAAATCAAGTGAGATTAGTGATCTTCCACAAGAACTGATCAATGAGGAGGCGAACACATCCAGGCTGAATAAAGGACGAGATCAGGAATTTGTGAATTTTCACAGAACCGAGAATAACGTGTCCTCCGGATCTGAAGGACGCGTCTTTGAACATTCTGTGGAAGAAGCAGCGCAGAAGGATGCGACCCTGCCATCTGAAGAACGTGTCCTTCCCCCAACTGAACAACCACATCGTCCCACTTGGATAATGGGTCAAATAAACTAAATCCAAGAAAGTGCTTGAGATGAATAGGAGCTAATACTAGCGCCACTCGGGAGAGTATTCGAGAATATTGAAGTTCAGTCTCACTCGAGAAGCGAACCTTGAGCACCTAAAACCAGGTATAGCCATTAGAGCTCGAGAAGCAACGCTAATCTCTGTTACTCGAGAGTGCAGACAAGTCAGGACCAGGAAAGGCTCTTAGGAATAGGTTCTATTAGACCACGATCAAAGAAAGGGACACGTGGCAAGACCAGAAGAGGTCGACTAAGATACGACGTGCATGCTTCCTACAAAATAAGAGACATATCGTGCACACGATATGAGAAGATTCTGAGTCTACCGATTAACCGCAGTAAAAAATATACTGGGATATAAAAAGATCGCAACAAACACAACCACAAAACAACACATAACAACTTAAATACAAACTCAGGTCTTTTATCTTCTTTTTCCTTTTTACCAACGTCCTGAACCTCAACCTCAGCGCCGTGCATTAAATTCCGGAGTTGTTAATACACCTTCGTCCATCCTCGGTGACATGCATTAAATTCCGTCGTCGTTGACCTGCCTCCACTTCGACTCCGCCCTTCGACGTCGTGCATTAAATTCCGACGTCGAGCTCCACTCTCGGTGCCGTCGCATTAAATTTCGGTTCCGTTGATGCCTCCTCCGTTCTATAAGGGTGAATTCCAGCAGAGGAGTTTGCCTCGACCGCCTTTGGTTCGCCGCCTTTCGTCATGAAGCGTCACCGGGCCTCTCTTGTTGTTTCCTGTTCGAGTGATATATTTAAGTGTCGCATTGTAAGCCTGATTCCGTCGCATTAAATTTCGATGTCATGTTTGCTTGTTTTGCTTGTATTCGTCTACTTTGCAGTGTACAACACCAAACGCTGTAAATTCAGTACCGTCGTATTAAATTCCGGTAATGCGTTTACTTTCACTTTTCGACGATCATATTATTCACTGTAAAATTCGATGCGTGTTGCGGGGAACACATTTTTCGTGCCAATAGGTAAAAAAAAAACTTTTTAAAACTCAAATTAGTTTAATGTTCCGTTGGGCTAATCGAGTTCGTATATTATTACAAGTGACTTAAATCATGGAATCTTAAAGGAGGAATCCGAATGTCATCGTGCTTATTATGGTCGTTCAATTACTGGCCCAGGCCACCCCCGTCTTTGCCATCGTTAATCACAGAATCAGAATCCTCCCCACAGTCGTCCTCCTCGTATTCTTCATCGCTACCCTCCTGCTCGTCGTCTTCCCCGCCAGCATCACTGTCTCCCTCCTCCTCCTCCTTTTCGTCCTCGTCTTCGAGAATTTCGGTGCGAACATAATCAGCAACATCACCTTCAGGACTTCCTCTTTCACCGTCCCCGGAATTAATAACCTGCACGTTTGATGAGCGAACGAGCGACTATAGCGATCTAATGCGTTGGAGAAAGACGGAATGTGACTCTGACGTTAAGCGAGATCAGTACCTGATAATGGGAGAACTGCCATGCGTTTTCCTTTACGTGCACTCCTCGTTCGACGTTCCCTTTAACTTTATCGGTAATCATCTTCGACATGTTAGTCAAGATGAGATCCTTTAAGCTCCCCAGATGATTCAGCCCGTCGATATTCCACAAGCTATCGCACCTTCTGATTTCCATCTTACGTACGTTAGGCATCGCCCCTTCCTCGATGGTCCAGCTCTCCAGATCCCCGAGCATCCACAACTTCAGCACCTGGAGCTGGTTGAATCCGCCACGAACGCATGTCATTTCCGACCCCTGGTAGGATTGAGCCAAAAGCCTTAGGATTCTCAGGTGGGGCAGTTGCCCAAGCATCGCCATGGGATCTACAGACAGCTGACACATCGACAGGGTGAGCTTCCGAATGTTCATCGGGAACGGTCCCCCCAAAATCACCGAACTCTTAACCCGGCCGAGCAGGTATAAACTGCTTAGTGCCTGGAGCTTTCCCAACGAGTCGAACTCGAGCTCCCAGGGCTTGCCGAATTCATCAATTGATCTCAGCTTCAGGTTTTGGACATTGGGCAGGCTCAAGATCCAGGAACATACCGCTTCCAATGCGCTCTTATGGCACGTCAACCCCAGCTTCCTCAGACCTGTTAACCTGTTGAGTCCATTGGCGACAGCTTTCTTGTCGCCCACGTACAAACCCCGTAGAGTCAGGAGACTGGTCAGGAAACCTTTGGAGGGCTTTCTCAGGAATTCTTCAATGCGAACCTCGTTCAAATACAGATGCCGAAGGCTCTTCGACTTCCAGATTGCTTTGGGCAAAATAGTGACATTCGTGTGCTTCAGATCTAATGTCTCGAGGCAAGGCAGGTCCCCGATGAACGAGGGGATCAAATCCAACACCGTCGATCTCAAGCCCAGGAACTGAAGAAGTGCCAGGTTAACGACTTCTTTTGGGAGCTGAGGCTTGTAGACTCCTTCTAGATCGAGTGCCTTCAGCAGCGTGAAGCCCCTCTTGAACACTAACCTCCGGAGGAACATGCCTATGTCCCTATTGGCGGTCCCTCGGATGCCGGAGTTGAAGGACACAAATGATCGCAGGTTTTGATCCACGTAATGATCCGAGCAGGTCTTGATGTCTGCATACTCGACGAGCCTACGCACTAGGAACCGCTGAGGAAACTCGACGAATTCAGAAGCCTCTCCTCGATGAACATGGAAGAATCCCGCGGCCGTTGATCGCTCGGAGAAATGGTCATGTAAGAAGCCTAGCACTCGGCAACTTTTGGGGCAACCGTCCGACTTCCATTTGGTTACCTCGACAAGCCTTCTATTACAGAGATCCTCGAAACAGTGATTGGCTAGGTCCTCAGGTTCTAGTTTCATTTTCTGCTCCTCCAGGGATGGATTGAGGAAACCCTCCGAGAGCCATAACCGCAAAATTCTACGAACCGGGAGATCAAGTCCTCGGGGAAAGAGACCAAAGTACAGGAAGCATACCTTCATTCTGGGAGAGAGTCCGTGGAAGCACAGACGGACGATGTCCGACAAGGCCCCTTCGACACTTTCGGCTGAAGGAAGCCTCTTTATGAGGGCTGGCAATTGAGTCTTTCCAGTGTTGGACAGAGTCCCGCCCAGCAACACAGCTTCGAGAGGCGAATCCCAACTCTTGCTCACGATCTCGTTCTTCACCTCATTCAAATCATGCCCACGTCCCCCGATTTGCTTCAACAGCAAGTCCCACCTCTCCGCGCCGGATAACTGGTGCAACCGCAATGGTGCGGCCCAAGGATCGACAGATTCAGCTACATCTGTTTCCCGGGTGGTTAGGATCACCCGGCTCCCATTCTTTGAATCGGGCAGCGGATTNTGCTAGGGCATCCATGGATTCACCAAGCTGGGGCAGTTCCCTCAACGCTTCATCAGATGATTCGATTTTCCTCAGATGGCAAGCTCATCACAGTCCGGGGAGAACATTCAATGGAGCTTTGCCATGAGATTGACATGCCATACGTGGGAGAGCCAACAGAAGAGCCATCAACAACACAGACCTTGGAAATGGTCAACATGGTGAGACGCGACTACAAATCGGATCCTTTGATGACATGGGGCAACATCAGTGCCGCAAAGGAATTCCTTCGACATGGGTATCAACCGGGCCAAGGACTCGGAATCAGAGGACAAGGGATCGTCTATCCGATCACTATTCCAACTCCTGTAGGGACTAGTGGACTCGGGTTCACTTGCAAAATGCGGCGCAAACAGGGCAATCACACCACTAACAAGTCTGCCATTCGTTTCGTCCGTTCATCTGCGGCGACAATGGAAGGCGAAATCCTGTCGGAGAAGCTGGAGAATGTGAAGATTCGGAGCGATGAAGAAGTCGATGGCTAGCGGACGACTGTTGAACATGTCAACGTCATCCAAGTGAATATTGGGCTCGGTCATAGGCGTCGACCTCGCAGGCGGGCTCACTTCTTACCTCATAACGTCGCCATTCCCTGGAATCAAATACAGGCACATTTTCAGCAAGCCAAAGCACCGTACTTTCAAGCTCCAGTGTTGCCAATGCTACCCAGGACGCCTCCAAATTTCGAAGCGCCTCCTCCGAACAGGCGCTTGGATTCTCCTACTACTAGCGAAGAAGCGGAGGAGAAGGAAGACGAGAAGACCAGGACACAAGAGTCCGAAGAAGAAGTTTGTATGATGGAAGCGTCGACCCTGGCCGAGTCAGACATGCCTCTCGACGGGTGAAACTTTCCATCTTTACTTTTATGCACTTAGATAGATAGAGTCTAGGGTAGGTTACCTTGCTACATTCTGGTCGCGGACTAGCAAGGCTGTCTATATGTAACGCGACCCCTAGGCAGTACCTAGGGCGTTTGTGGGATCGGGCCGCTGATGATCAGGGCGAATCTGAGGAAACGACGAGGGACCCGCTGAGTCCTGATCCCACAACATTTTCTTTTGGTCATAAGTGCATACCTTATTGTCGCTGAAACAATAGTTCGAATGATTCATTTCAATGCATCACTCTGATTTCTGCCCCTTTTCAGGAACGGCGCTTCGGGTACACCCGGGAACGCCCCTGAACAAGATGAAGAAGCAGTAGACGACCCTAAATCCATAGAAGGATACTATGGCTTGGAACAAGGTCTTCAACGACATGAAGAACAAAGGACATCACACTGCAGAGGCCGGTTTCAATCAACATCGGAACTCAAGATAACCCCAAGGAATTGTTCGTCGGCGCAGACTTATCAAAGGATGAAACTGAAGACATCACCAACTTGCTGAAGGAATTCTCTGACGTCTTCGCTTGGTCGTACACAGACATGCCGGGATTAGATTCGGAGATTGTGGAGCACAAGATTCCTACAGACCCGTCAGTTCATCCTATAAAGCAGAAGCAACGCCGGTATAAGCCCGAACTAGCCCTTGCCATCAAGGAAGAAGTGGATAAACTGCTGAGGGTCAACTTTATCGAAGTGTCTACCTATCCACAATGGGTTGCCAACATAGTCCCTGTCATCAAGAAGAACGGGAAGGTCCGAGTCTGCGTCGACTACCGCGATCTCAACAAGGCGAGTCCCAAGGATGACTTTCCACTCCCGCACATCGATCTATTAGTGGACAATACCGCTGGATTCAACAGATTCTCTTTCATGGATGGATTCTCCGGTTACAATCAGATTCGCATGGCCGAAGAAGACAAAGAAAAGACAACCTTCACGACGCCCTGGGGCACGTTCTGTTATCGAGTTATGCCTTTTNGAAGGCAGCAACCTCGGCGGCCATTGCCTTACAAAGCGCAGGAAGGGTGATCTAAAGATGCAAAGGGATGAGTATAAAAGTAGAGGCTGGACCGGGACTTGGGATGGTTTAGATTTTTTTGTAAGAGAAAAGGATGAGCTTTAACCGAGGATGGTGCGATACACGTGGCGGACTGATCGTTGTATTGTTGGGTTAATCTGTGAAGAGTATGCGTTCAAGGCTGTCAAGGCTGCCGGGATTACCTCGATCGGAGTCCGGGGGAAGGACTCCGTCCCTGGTCAGTGTCACGATATTTAATTGAATCGTGGGTTCGATCCTGATTGGCGTTTCTCTCTGTGGTGGTGGGGGGAATGTGATTGGGACGTCTTGTTTGATTTGATTCTGCAGGACAAGCTTTTGGATAAGACGAGTATTATAATATTATATAATAAATATTAATAATTTATTAATAAATATGTTTCTTTTAGTCAATCGTGGAGCTCAGGCTTTTGAGTCTACCTCGAGTCATCGACCCGATTTTATGCTCGATTTATATTCGAGTCTTGTTAACCGCACACGAATTTCTTATAATTAAACGAAAAATTTAGAAAAGTTCCATCTAGACTTAGCTTGTTTTCATGATTAAATAATACGCTTTGTGAAAAAAAAAGTCAAATATGGTTCTGAAATTTTGGCGAATACTCAGAATCGCAAAACACCGAAAAAAGTTACCGCGGCAATGACTTAGTGTACTTAGTGTACTTAGTGTACCGCGACACTCCCGTGAGTGTTAATGATGCTTTCCAACCGCAACATGCCTTTTTAAAGCTACTTTCGTGATTAGAAATCGTATTTTTCCGTAAATTGAGTGTTATAATGTGCAATTCCAAGATAGTTTTGTAAATCAAAACCGTATTTTATAAACGTATTTTCATGTAAACCTCATAAGCCTTAGTTACATGTACATCGTCAATATAATATTATTATTGTTATTGTTATTGATTAATATGAACTCGTTATAGTGCCAGATCTTAAAGAATGAAAAATGTCTGACAGTGATATTTAGAATTCAAAATGGACAAAATTCGTACCTCACTCGACAAATTATTAATGCACCCAATTTTTGGTGGAGTGGGGGATTGTTGATCTTTTGACAACGACTCTTTCCGCCCCCCCCCCCATAAAAGGATGAAACGATATTTTATGCAGTGAGGCTCCGGTTGGACCTCAAGCTCACCATGTTCATAAGTTATGGGCCCAGCCCAATAAGCGTAAATCTTCCAACTTCCCCTCTTCTGAGATTAGGTTTTCCTTAATAGCACATATATGAACCCATGTGTTTACACGGTAAAACGACGTTATGAGCAAGCTTGAGCCTAATATCGATGAGATCATGTATAACGGCAAGCCTAAAGAAAAACGTCATCGATGATGGAGAATTTCATGGTTCGTCGATGGACATTCTAGACTGTATCGACGGCTGGCGTAGAAGTAGCTCAATCAACGACTAGCGTAAAAGCAGCTCCATCGACGGCTGGCGTAGAAGCAGGTGCTATCGATAAGTGTCGTCACAACAATTGCTGCTGCCGTAGAAGCACTTTGACATTGTCGTAATAGGAGCACTTTGACGCTGTCGCGAATGTTAGGATGATAATTTTAAGCGTGTTTAAATGTATTTATGATGACAATTACTTATATTTGTATTTATAAATAAATCGTCAATTGTAACACAACAGACTGTACCCTCAAGATGCATTTCAGTTATCTTCCTTTTCTCTTATCTTTTCTTTCGTCAAGTGTTGTCTGCTCGGGTATCGTCAATGGAATGCTTTGTTTCCTCATTTTGTTCCTTGTACTTGCAGGTTGTTCGACGGTTTTGATTCCCGCGAAGGTTGTACAGGCGCTGAACCTNGAACGGATGATTCATCTTTGGAAATCGGACTACCAGATGAGAACATCTTGCTCATGGAATAAGAACCAAGGTGGAAGATGTTCTTCGACGGTGCAGTTAATTCCTCAGGATCGGGAATAGGAGCTGTGGTAATCTCCCCAGATGGACAATATTACCCAACGGCCGCCAAAGTCACCTTTCCCTGCACGAACAACATAGCTGAATATGAAGCGTGCATCCTCGGCCTACTTCGCGCACTCGACATGCGGGTTAAGCTCATTGACGTTCATGGAGATTCGGCACTCATCATCTCCCAGACAAACGGAGCATGGCGCACTCGAGACCCAAAGCTCATTCCATATCAGGATTATCTACAAACACTGATTAGACAATTTACCGACATTGAATTTAATTATCTCCCGCGAACTGATAATCGATTTGCTGATGCTCTTGCAGTGCTCGCCTCAATGATTCCGTTGGCTAGAGAAATGGACATCGAGCCCTTGCGCATCAATATTGCTGATGATCCAAGCTGCATGCATATTGAGCAGAGTCAACCCGAGGATTCCCTACCTTGGTTCACGGACATTAAGAATCATTTACAATCAGGAGGGTTTCCCCAGAATAGCACGGGGAAAGAACGCAAGTTCATCCGGGGGATAACAAGAAGTTATTTTCTAGACGGTGATACCTTGTACAAAAAATCCTTCACGACGGCTCTCATGCGATGCGTCACCAAGCAAGAAGCTGAAGCCCTCATTGTCGAAGTCCATGAAGGGGTTTGCGGACCGCACATGAACGGATACACTCTCGCCCAGAAAATCATGCGACAGGGGTATTATTAGCTCACAATGGAAGCCGATTGCATCAAATATGTCAAAGCATGTCACAAGTGTCAGATTTACAGCGACAAGGTACATGTGCCTCCAACAAGACTTTACCCGCTATTTGAACCATGGCCGTTCTCAATGTGGGGCATGGACGTGATCGGGCCCATCAATCCCAAGGCATCCAACGGGCATCGATTTTTATTGGTTGCAATCGATTACTTCACCAAGTGGATTGAAGCACAATCCTTCAAAGAAGTCACAGCAAACAACGTTGTGCGTTTCATGGGGGCGAACATCATCGCCAGATATGGAGTTCCAGAGCTATTAGTCACAGATAATGGTTCAAACTTCAACAGCAAACTAATGGAATCCCTATGCATGGAATTTCGAATCAAACATCTCAACTCTTCACCGTATCGTCCACAAATGAATGGTGCAGTCTTAGCTGCCAACAAAAACATGAAGAAAATTCTTCAGAAGACAGCAGTTACCTATCGCGATTGGCACGAGAAGCTCCCTTTCGCGTTACTCGCCTACAGAACAACGATGCGCACTTCGACTGGGGCAACTCCTTTCGAGCTCGTCTACGGCACTCAAGCAGTCATTCCAGCAGAGGTCAAATTGCCAACTCTCAGGATATCATCCCAAAGCAACATGATAGAAGAAGAGAAGGCCAATCATCAAATCGCCCACCTCGACTTCATTGATGAGAAACGACTTGCCGCAGCTCACCATATGCAATGCTACCAACAGCGCATGTCTAGAGCATTCAACAAAAAGGTCAAGCCAATCAGGTACAAACCAGGTGACCTCGTTCTTAAAAGAATCCTACCGAATGTCAAGGATCCACGAGGGAAATTCGCTCCAAACTACGAAGGACCGTTCGTCGTCAAGCACGCCTTCTCAGGAGGAGCAACCATCTTAGCAAAAATGGATGGAGGAGAACTGCCATAAGCAATTAACGCAGATGCTCTCCGACGATATTACACCTGAATGGTATCCAGGTCTCAAGTCGGACTTTTGAGACGATATCTGTTAGCTGAATTCTTTTACACCTCGAAAAATCACTCAGGATTAAGAAGGCTGACATCAGGGAAAAGGGAGAAATACACGATCATTTTTCTCCTCATTCAAGTTAAGCGAAATTACATGAACACATTTCGTTCACGTCCTTTGTCTCGTGGGCAGGTACAAGAGCTCCTCACACGATTGGTACATAACTCCTATGACAAAGGCGAGGGTGGTAGGGCGGCAAAGCTTCAAGTCAAGTTTGTAGCAATTTCGTCAAACCTTCGATTCCATCGGACGAAGATGCATTGATGAAATCACACAAGAAGGGGAGTATCAAAACAACACTTCACCTTTCATATAAATGAAGTTACATGAGCAAATTTCATTCTCACTTTAAAAGAAAACAAGTTACATGAGCTCACTTGTTGTCTGTCCTTTGTCTAGCATAGGTACAAGAACATCCTATTTTATAGACAAAGGCGCGGGCGGTTGGGTGGAAAATTTCAAACCAAAGCTTCGAGATTGCCTTTGTCGTTATCACGGATAACAATACCAAAAGGGAATATCATTTACATTGCTCTCTAACAAAATTCTTTATCATTCCTCAAATAGAGTCAGGACGACCATCAAGATGGACATATCCATCTCAGCTCCCCAGCGGATATTTTACTTCATCTCCCCAAGCGAGAGTCAAATTGCATGAATTAACTCCATTTCCGTCCGTTGTCAACTGTGCAGGCACATGGACATCCATACAGTATGGTACAAATTCCTAGGCAATGGCGTGGGTAGTCGGGTGGAAGCCGTCTCGAGCTCAATCTAAAAGAACGCAGAACACAAAAATGCACAAGAGCACCGTAGAGGTTTGAGTATCTAAACCCATCCATTTCTTAAGCATTCGTGTGCCCATCCGCATATAATTCGAAATTATTTTTGATAATAAGAATGTTTCTGAGCGAGAGTGGGGAAGGCAAACCTATTCCTAAAAACTTACCCAGAGTGATGAGCGCAAACACCGTAAGAATTCATACACAAACCTTTAGGCGGATAACGAATCCTTTGACAAAAGATGCTCTAAACCGGGATGAGATCGAGCATTTCTTCTTTATCCCAAACACGAAACATCAACCATTGCTAGCCCCTTTCGCGCCGAAGTTGAAGTTTTGTACACACACTACGCCTAACGAGTCCAAGGACCGCCTCACATCGAAGTTAAAATGGAGATCTTGTAGCTAGAAGCCGGAAGCAACGGATCGTAGAGGCAACACTTCCTTAATATTCAAGCGAAGAGGCATCATCAACGGTTAAGCCTGCCAGTTGAGTCGTTCCTAAAGACCGAGCTTCTCAAAGAGCTTTTCAAATTCCAAAGAAAATTATTAGAAAACAAAGCGGGGCAAATCCCTGTAATTCAGCAAGGAAAAGAAAAGAATTAGCGCAAAGACCAAAGTCTTTAAAAGAAAGCTCAAGATGAAAATCAAAAGAGCAAAATAAAGCACCAGGGCCGACATTGGTGGTCGCAAGAGCAAAGGTGTTATCCTTCGAGCAAGTAAAAAACAAAAAACAAAATTTTCCCCAAAGTGGATCATCTACATCTATTAGCAAGCCACCTGTTCATCTCAGCAAAACACATTAACTGGTGAGCTGTCTGAAAGATGGAGAATTTGCTTGAATGGTGGAACCTCTACGATCCAATAACTTCCGATGAGGTCCCTAAACTCTTTCTTTCAAACAACTGATTTAAACTTTCAATTTAAAGGCCTTATGCCAAAGTCGCATTGTAACTCGAGCAAAGTCTCCTTCGACCGGTACATGAGCATTCAAGTCAGAGGAATTCCGAAATCCAACTGAAATGGCTTTCAAAAATAATAGTAAAACAAGAGGGAAATCACAAAAAACTCCTCTGCCCTCGTTTAGAAACCTGCTTTTAAAGAGAACAAAATGAAGCATAATGTGCATGTACATTTAGTTACTCTTGTTTTCGTTGCGATTAATGATTTTCTTGATGAGTTTCCAGGTTACATGTCGACCGAACATTATTTGAAGTATTAATATCTTTGTGAACGAATCTTCCCAGATTCCCTCACAAGAAGGGGCAAACTGTAATACCTCAAATAAATCGTCTACAATTCGCCGTGGACAGAGTTTACATGCTATAAGAAAAGAATCCGCCAATAAAAATTGTTGCCACTACTACGATAAACCTCAACTACCCGAATAGGCCCTGCGATGCTTAAGCCCACACAACCTCAATAATTTGACAGACAATATCTTCAGCAACTACATTCACCAGCAGTTCAAGCTCATGCGAAAATTCCAAAGGGAAGTAGGGGAGACAATGTTGTGGCACATCAGAATCCCCAGAACTACTCCTTTCAAGGCTCTGAACAGCTTCACATGAGGTAGCCCTGCAACAGCAAGCCAGCGCCCCTGCCACAGCGACGAATCGGTCTTCCCGTACTTCTCGTCGTCTTCAGTGTTGGCAGCAGTGAAGGTTCATCCTCTTGGTGTTCCCTCAAACCAATAACCATCAGAAGAAGCCATAGTCCAGTCGATTGCCGCTTCCAGTGTCCAACGAAGTCAGCAAACTTCGGTTTACAAGCCTGCACAATCCATGTTGCAGAACCCATCAACAACTATCGCGGATGCGGCTACTCTAACATCAGTAACGGCAGTCCTTCGACCCGTCCACGCCGCATTAGCATCAAATGGACTTCCACACCAGCAATTTCAACAGCGGGTTCTGGCACCAACCAGGCTGCCCATCCTCTGCCCAACAGCGGTCACCTCCAGTTTCAGTTAACTAACCCAAAACAAAAAGAAAGAGAGGAGGCAAGTCAAACCCACAAAACCAAGAAGCCAAAAAAATGAGCTGATCAAGCTCAGCCCACACCCAAGCTAAAAGAAAAGAATAACCCAAACCCAAAGCCAAAAGGGGTGCTGCTGCTCACAGCCCAAAAAAATCTAACCCAAAGAAGAAGGCTGGAGCCCACCAGCCCGACGACAGAATCCCCACCCGTAGCCACAACTGCGGCATGCTTCCAGCGACGTCAGCAGCAGCAGTCACAGCAGCCCCCTCAACTCACCGCAGGCTATCACCGGTAGCCGTGATAGTCTTCTGGAGCAATGATGGCTTTCCTTCTTGAGGTGGGTGCCGCAGCTGATCGGATAGGGGGGGAAGCCTTCCATAAGAAGAAAGAGGAGGAAGCAAAAAAAAAAGGAAGAGAGCTCGGGGTTGCCGTTCCTGTTCCCATTCCCAGATCAACCTGGCCAGAGCCGTTTTCACCGCCGAAGATATCAGCCGTCTTCAACCTATCCTAACCAAGGTAAGCAAGGATCGACCCGGTGGAAGCTCCCCAGCGACCAACCCAGACCAAAAATCCAACAAAAAACGAGGAAAGGCATGTCTTACCTCTGGATGCAGTGGACTTTGTTTCCTATGGACACGGCGGCAGCGACATGAACTTCCGACGACAACTCCAACATCACCAACTGACGCGGCCCGTGATGATGGACGTCCTTCTTGCAGCAAGGACGGAGACTAACTCGCTCTCTAGATAAATCAACTAGCTCCCACTCTCCGCCTCTCTGTGTAGAACCGGAGCCTTTTGTTTGCTTTGATTTGCCCTTGTTCCTGTACAGGTATACGCTCCCAAAGACGGCGATCCTCAACCTCCCCATCACAGCTTCCCTCTTCGCCTCTGTTCTTCTCGGTCGCGCCTACAGCAGCAAACTGCTTCTCCAAAGCAGCGAGTCAGTTCCCTAAAACAAAGCACCCGAAGGCAGCCGGTTACCTCACCGTGAAGCCACCGTCCCGGAGAGACAAAACCATCCTCACCTGGCTTCGGAGTCGGTCAGAAGACTTGAGGCCAAAACAGCAGTCGCGGGTATTCCAGATGCAGCTGCGGCAGCTACAGAGCCCAGACCCGGTGTCCTGACGCCTTGGAGATCCAGTCCGCGATCACGTACCCTCTGATGGACCAGAGTACGCCCCGGCAGCCACAGGACCCGGCGGCAACAAGCTCGTCCTCCGGCGTTCCTAAGCCCGGCATCAACCAGCAGCTTCCCCACCCCGTCTCTAGCGGCGGCGGCTCGTGCCCGAAACCTCGCGGTGACAAAAACTCCCAGAGCAAACACCCCCCCTGTTTCAGACTTCCCCAAAGCTCCCAAGACGGCCTCTCCTCGGCTTGTAGACTCTACCACGCCATTCCCCCAAGACGGCTTCCCTTCGCGATGTCGACCGGCCAAGGAGCAGTAGATCTACCTCGACGAAGCTCCCCATTTCGGCATCCAGGTTCCAGCAGTCACAGAACCCTTCCTCAGCACTCTTCCCGGCCAGACCCACACCCCACAGTGGTCCCCCTCAGCGACCACTCTCCCGCGCCCCGGCAGCTCTGAACTAGCTTCTTCGCCAACATCTCCCAGCCGCCGTTGTCACAGCATCAACCTCATCCCCCGCACTTTCCGGCGAACCAAGACGGCTTCTCCCACGGCAGCCCCGATTTGGTCTCCCCACCAAGCTCAGTCCCAAGGCGACTCCCTGTTGCAGCTCCCCGGCGTCTCCTCTGAGCATTCGCGGCAGCACTACGGCGAACCCACTTCTCGGCGCCCCACAAACGGCAACAACGAAGCCTCACTTCCCGGCGCCCAGGTTCTTCGGCAGCAGTCCGTCCCCAACTTCTTCAAAAACCGGACCCGGCCATCCCAACCCAGATCCAGCGGTCGCGATGAGTCTCCTTCCCCAATGTCCCCAGATTCGGTGCCAGACTCTTTCGCCCAGCCGTCCCGGAGAACCACCGAGCTGCCGCCGCCTCGGCTCCCGCCCGCTTCTCGCCGGCACCCCAGCAAACTCCGTTCAGCCACAGCAAACCCGACAGCAACCCATCTCTTCGGCGGCTTCAAAATCAGTGACCAAACCCTTCTCCTCGACGAATCAGGGCTGACAGAGGAGACCCACTCTTCCGGGGCGTCTTCAGAACCTCTAGTGGCGACCGCTCTCCCTCCGGCGTCCTCGGTAGTGAGATCCGGACACCAACGCGCCTCGGAGTCAGTCTCCCTTTCACGATCAGTGGCGTCTTCGCTCAGCTCCAGCTTACCCAGGTCTGAAAGTTTAAAGCGTAACAGGGGAGGGTTTGCTGGGAGGTACAAAATTTGAAGCCTTCCCCTTTTGCTTCTGTTGCCGAGTCACGGGAATCCAATTTTGAAGGTAATAAGCACGTTACCTTTAATGAATTTCGAATTTTTTTAAAAGTGCAGGTGATAAGTACATTCGGACTTATTTGCTTTTAAAAGAAATTATTAGTTCCTTTTTTGGTTTCTATAGTTTATCCTATTTAGAAATTTACAGTTAGTCGCAATTTAAGTATATTGACTTTTTTTGCCTTATCAAATTTTCTCATAATTTTAATTTTTACATTTTCGTCTAGATCTGTATTCTTATGAATTAATGTTTAAAGGGCGTCACTAACATTCACCTTCTCTTTGTTTTGCATGTGAAACACGGGGAACTTCTCGGATACTTTCCACGATTTCAGATCGAGTAAACATCTTCAACCAAAACGGTAAGACAAGCCTTACCTTAATTCAATTCGATTGAATTTCATTCGAGTTTAATTGATATTAATGGCATTATCTTGGCCTTGCCATTGGCATCTTCCTCTACTTTGCATGTAAACACCGAGGAATTACTACCAAGGAATGTCATCCTTCGACGACGCGGACGATCGACATCAACGGGCTCACAACGCCCCGTAAGTATCACTCT